>VDFB02151666.1:0-18317 GCA_007258455.2 Sequoia sempervirens | reverse complement strand
AAGAGATTAACTGGATGTTTGAGCATTTTGACCAGAATCTTGACCTTCAACAAACTGGGCGCCCCTGAGCTATACTTGCGCTTTTGGGCTTTTCCTCTGAGAAATCTCCTTGATTTGATCTTTAAAAACTCTGTTTTGATCATTGAAATGACCGTCTGCAATATGAAATGTCGTCTGAGATGCTCCTCCATCGTGAAAATCTACATTTTGAGTCTCTGCTTCAGGTTTTGACCAATATAACTGACTTTGACTGACAAACTATTGACAAAAACTCCATGCTTGACATTGCCCAAAACTGTGTTTTACAACAAATTAGCAAGGTTTAGACTTTTAAATGCAAAATGCCTTAATGAAGCAAAAAATTTGGTTTGGGTACAACATTAGGCTCCGTCTGGTGACCATGTCGGATACCTACGGCATAGGAGAACTTAAGAATCTCAGTGTGAAGTAGACCAGTGTTTAATAATTGGGCATTGGAGTCAGGACTTTTTCCCTAATCACCTAAAACTTGGAATTTCCTAAAAACTTAACCTAGAAAATCACCTAAAACAAGACTACCTAAATCACCTAAAACACGACAAAACGTCACGAAACGGGGAAATACAATACGACATTACGATAAAGCGTAAAAATTACTTACAAAATATTTACAATGTTACTCCTCCCCTGGAGGGTTGAAGTGTTTAAGATATTGCCCGCTATAAGGAAGCGGGAAGAGCCTTCCATCCTGATGTGAAAGAATATAAGTGTTCTCTCCTACGGATTCATGAATCTGGAAGGGCCCTAACCATAAGGAATCAAATTTTCCATGCATTCCTTTTGGCTCATGCCTCTTGTCCCACAAAAGGACTTGATCTCCGACTTGAAAGTCTCTGTGACGAGCTTTCTTATCAAAAATTTTCTTCACTCTTTCTTGATGCTGAGTGATCTTATCAACAACCTCCATCCTTTCTTCTTGAAGTTTCATCAGGAGCAAAATCCTCTTCTGAATAGGATCATTGAATTCTTCATCTTCTACTGCTGATGCTAACTGTAAAGCAGACAACTCCAATGTAATGGGCAGAATAGCTTCTGTGCCATACAAAAGTATAAAAGGCGAGGTGCCAATAGCTCTCTTGGGAGTTATACGATCAGCCCAAAGAGCGTCGTACAACTTGGTATGCCAAGCTCGCTGATTTGACTCAACCAACTTGCGTATGATTGTGACAATGTTCTTATTGGATGATTCGGCTTGTCCATTACCCTGAGGGTAATAATCTGATGAATGAGACAACATGATGCCGTGATCAAAACAAAAACTTAAAATCTCCTCTGACGAGAAGCAAGTAGCATTATCAGTCACAATTTTGCGAGGAACTCCGAAGCGAGAAATAATATTCTCTTTTAGAAAACTGCAAACCACTTCGGATGTAGCTCTTTTGGTAGGAATTGCCTCAACCCACTTTGTAAAATAATCTGTCGCTGTAAGGACATAAACATGCCCCTTGCTGGAACTTGGATTGACGGGACCTACAAAATCAATACCCCGCTGCTGAAATGGAGCATCTATAATAACTGGCCTGAGAGGAAAGGATGCCAATTTCACTTTACCAGCAAACTGCTGACATAACTGACATTTGTACACCCAATCATATGCGTCACGAAACATAGTTGGCCAATAGAACTGTGCTCGTAAGATCTTGAATGCAGTAACCCTCGATGAAAAGTGTCCTCCGCACGCTTGATTATGAAAAGCCTCTAACAACCTTCGCTGCTGATCTTTTCCGACACATAATAGGAAAGTTCCGTCAAGGCCACGCTTGTACAGAACGTTATTAACTAGCACAAAATTCTGTGCTTTCAATTTCAATGTTCTTTTCTGCTGTTTGTCCATGTGACGTGGACATTCTCCATATGCTGAATAATACCAAAGAGGTGTGTACCATTCTTCCGCAGAATTAACTAATAAGACCAAAGGAAGGTCTTCTTCAATTTCTTGATCTGAAATAATTCCACCATTGCTCTTGAACTTGCGATCTCCATCTTCCGCCAATAACCTGCAAAGACCTTGCCCGCGAACAAGCTTGGTTGGTTTGATCTCCAGATCATATTCTTGAACTCTCGCGATCCAATTTCCTCTTTTCGTACCCATCTCCTGCTGAGTAAGCACACTTTTTACTGCTGGATCGGTGACATACACCGTAGTATGTGAATTCAAAAGATAAAATCTGAAATTCTTGACAGCTCTGACAACAGCATAAGCGTTCTTCTCGATCTGGGAATAACGCATCTCAGCATCTTTGAAATTAGCACTCATAAAAGCAATAGGAGATTCACCCTCCTGACTGAGTTGCTGCATCAAAATGGCAGACAATGAATGTTCTGACGCATAACAATAAAGAATGAAATCCTTCTGAAAGTTAGGCCGAACTAACACTGGTGCATTAGCAATAGCTTCTTTTATCTTATTAAAGGCCTGCTTGCCTTCGTCCGTCCACACGAATGTAGACGTCTTCTTCATCATTGCTGATATCTCCTTGGTCAGCTCTGAGAAATCAGGTACAAATCTTCGGATAAAGTTAACTTTACCGAAAAATGAATGCACCTGCGTTTTGCTTGTAGGGAGAGATAGGTTTCTGATTGAATCCACCCGATTCGGATCTATTCTAGTACCTTCTTTGGAAACGATATGACCAAGTAACTTGCCCTCCGTAACCGCAAAGATTGACTTCTTTGGATTCAAAGATATTTTATGATACCTACATCTCTCGAACACTTTCACAAGGTGTGAAAAGTGATCATTCCGTTTATCTGAAAAAACGGTTAAGTCATCAAGATAGACGACTATGATCTTATTCCTAAGATCCCCAAACGCTAAATCCATGGCTCTCTGAAAAGTAGCACCGGCGTTGATAAGGCCGAAAGGCATCCTCTCATAAGCAAACGTTCCCCACGGCGTGGTGAAAGCTGTTTTGATTTGATCCTCCTCAGCCACTGCAATCTGATTATAACCAGAAAAACCATCAAGAAGTGATAGCATTTCCGATCCGGTAACTGTCTGCAATGTATGCTCCATGATCGGTAAGGGATAGTTGTCCTTTAAGGACGATTGATTTAAGTTCCTGAAATCAACGCAAATTCTGATTTCTCCATTCTTCTTGCGCACAGAAACAATATTTGACACCCAAGTGGAATGATGAATAGGAAAAATTATTCTGGAATCCACCATTTTCTGAATTTCCGCGTAAATAGTATCTTGAATTCGCGGATTGTAATGTCTTTGTTTCTGCCTGAAAGGCTGCACTTCAGACTTCAGTGGAATTGTGTGAGACAATTCAACGGGTGTGAAGACTTTTAAATCTTCGTATGACCAGGCAAAAACATCCTTGTACTGCTTGAACAAGGTGATAAACCTCTCAGTTTCTTCAGGAGTACAACACGTGCCCAAATTCACAAGCCGAGGCTTGTCTTCAGTACCTATGTTGACTTGACTATATTCTGACGAAGTATTCACCCCTGACCTTTTTTGATCTTGGATGTAACGATCATGCCTGTCAAAAATATCCTCTAAGGATACAAAACCTTTGGGAATCTGATTTCCTTTCAATTGTATGATTCCAGATTCTATAACCTCAGATTCTTCAGTAATTGACTCTTTGTGAGGAGTTAAACTCCCTTCAAAGAACAATTCCTTGTAGTTGTCTCCCATGATGAGAAATTCTTTGATATCTTCATCATCACTGAAGACTTGCCAGTTGTCCGAATTATCAGGAACAGCTGGTCTATAAATAAGCTCAATAGCAAATGAATTCTGACGAAAATCAGAGTTAGGCATAAAAAGAGCGGCTGAAACTGCAAGCGCATCAGCTTTGCTATTGTTCATTCTTGAAATGTATTTGATATTAAATGCATCAAACCAATCGATCGCATTCCATACCCGCTGCCTGTAGTTTTGGAGACGATTCTTTCTTACGTGAAATTGCTCTCTGACCTGTTTTACGATCAGCTCTGCATCTCCTTCAACTTGAAGCAGCTTGATCCCCATATCCTTTGCGTTTTTGAGACCTAACAAAAGCGCCTCATATTCTTCAGTATTATTAGTGCAATCGAATTGCAACCTATATGCAAAAGGATATAAACGGCCTTCGGGAGAGATGATCACTACTCCCGCTCCGGAACCTGAAGTCGAACAACTGCCATCAAACTGCATCGTCCACACCTCCGATTCTTCTTCTGACAAGTCGGTGGAAAGTGCAAAATTCTGACAATCATCTGTCACTTCAGACACCATAGCGTATGTGCCTGGACCCGTGTCTTGATACAACACTTGAGCATGTGGGTCCTGGGACTTTACCACTGTAAACTTTGATTTGGTTTCCGGCTCTAATTTGAAAGTACCTTTCTTTAATGGAATTGTCGCGAACGACCAATCCATCTGTATTTCTCCTCCAAGATCCTTGCAAAAACTTCTACTAAGTAACATCCCGTAACTGGTAGGAATATCAGCTACAAGGATAGTCATCATAATCTTCTTTTCTGGACAAGACGCTAGCCTCACTTGCGCATCTTTGAGTTGACCAACTAACGGCACCGGTTTAGACTCAAGTGAATAACACTTTTCCTGAGTCGGGGTACACGAAAGTCCCAACGCATTCATAATTTGTAAGGGCATTACGTTGTCCGAAGCTCCACTGTCAATTATGCAATTGCTCAGCTTGAAACCTCCTATATATAAAGATATATAAAATGGCCTCGGCTTCTCTTCTGCAGGAACTGAGGATTGTAACAATGTCGGCTGAACGACATTCTTCTTCTTAAGAACGTTCAAGATCCTATCCAACTGCTCTGGATGATCTTGTAAATACTCCAGCTGAGATATCTGCACCTTAGTCTTCATCATGGAAGAAACAATGTCAAAGCTCGCTGAAGACGTATCTAAAGCTGCTGGCAAGATATTCTCTTGTGAAGGTTTTTGATTAGAAGTAGAAACTACTTCTTTTGCTTTCGCATTCAAATTCCGCTTTTCCTCTTCCTCCTTCTGTGCTTTGAAGAGGAGTTCAAACTCTTATGAGATGATAGCGAGATTGTCACAGAGATATACAATACTAAGCAGGGAAAGCATGAGAGTGTGTGGACCTATAATTGGAAATTGAAAGATTTGTTGGGGAAACTAGAGTCATAGCCTGTGGATGGCCTAAAGAAGAGGTGGTTTATTGAGGGACTGCTTCCATCGCTCTAAAGGAAAATGAAAGTGGTACCTCCATCCTCGTACATTGAAGCATATAATCGGGCGATGGATATAGAAAGTGAAAACAAAATATCCTCTCGAGGGAAAAAGAAGACAGACGAGGAGGAGAGTACAGATGATAGCGATGGTGAATCCAAAACTGTACAAGCACTCAGGAAAGATATGATGCGAATGATGAAAGAATTGAAGGCCGATAAGGAGAGTACGAGAGAATCCAAAGAACTGTGGTGTACGGACTGCAATGGGGAAGGTCACACGAAGACAAACTATCCCAAGAACTTATTCTGCAATATCTGCCAAGTGATCAGACATTCTGTCAAGGAATGCCCATACAACTTAAAAGCCAGAAGTGCACAAGTACTCTTCGCGCAGGGAGAACCGTCGACATCGCCGAACACACCACCACAAAGCCCCAAGAGATAATAGCAATGCATCCCCCGAGGTTACCGAGCAACGTAAGTCCGAGAAACATGATACAAGAGATGCAAAAGGAAGACCCATGATCCAATGCGTGAAGTGTAATCTAATGGGGCCACTTTCCTGTGGACCTTAACGGGTCACTGGCACCGAGGAGATTGTATGGTGTGACCAGCGATCATGAAGATAACTAATTCTAAGAAAAAAGGGTATCCACATAGAAGTAGAAGAACAAGAGGTACTGGCGATCACCAGAGCACAAGCAAAAAAGGCCACTTACCCAAATCCATGTACAGAGAAACAAAGGATGAAGGAAGCAAAAACCGAAGTGGAACTGGCGATGGCGAAGGAAAACAAAGTACCTCTGGAGAAGCCAGGAACCTCTCAGCGGTCGGAGGCGGAAACTAACATCATACGGCAGGTACTGCAGACCACCATACCGATCAAAGTAACTGACCTTCTCCAGACTATGCCGCAGTTGGGACTGGCGATCACAAATGTCGTCGAGGATGGCAACCAACCGCGATTGGAGGAACGAAGGAAAGAATTGATACGAGAACCGCCACCGTACGGTGAACAAACAATCGACCCGGTATTGCTCACAACGAACATTGGGAAGATGCCAACAGTCGTGCATATGGAAATCAGAGGGAATATCTTGACAAATACTATCATCGATGGAGGATCAGGAGTCAACGTACTACCCGAAGACACATGGAAGAGTCTTGGGAAGCCTACACTCTGGCCGCCGACATTCCAACTAGTTGGCGCTGATCAACATGTTATCAAGCCGTTGGGAACGCTGATGGCGCAAAAGGTGACGATCGGGACACAACAATTTTTGCTAAATTTTGTCATCCCATTACAGAGGAAAGCGTACGATGCACTACTTGGGAGAGGATGGCTGATAGCGGCGAAGGCAAATCATAATTGGAAGAGGAACACACTCGATCGAACAACGGGTATCGCCATCGACCAAGAACCAGCCGAGCGAAGAATCATTTCCTCCTGACCAATCGAATGGAGGTGAGTTTGATGTGGACGGCTGAAGGAAAGCTATGGAACCTAACACCGGCTACGTACTTGAACTCGAGAGTTGTTTGGAGGATGAGACAAGCTCACTAAATGGCTTATTTCATTGGCAGATGGAAGACTATGAAGTGTTCCACCGAGAGTGTAACATGCTACAAATCGGGGAAATCAAGGAAGAAGAGAAACAAGGAAGGCCCATCCAAACACTTCCGGCCGAGTATGGAGAGTACAAAGAAAGAGTATCAAAACTGGATGATATGCCAGTCCACAAATCCAAACAGGTACGAGATGAAAAATTTGTGTTGGAATCAAAAAATGAAAAAATAGCAAAGGAGAAAATAATGGAGTTAAAAAATGAAAAAATTGAAAAAATAAAAGAACAGTTGGAAGTGAGAGAAAAGGGAAAAAATACAATGAAGAAATTAAAAAATTCAGAAAACAAAAAAGTGGAACGGAAGAAGAAAATAAAAAATTGAGCTGCAAGAAGAAAAAAATGAGAGAAAATAAACAAAATTTAAAAAATTTAAAAATAGAAAAGAAACAAGCTAAAAGAAATATGAAGGAGAACTTAGAAGAAATTAAGGAGAGGAAATTAAACGAAATTAAGGAGAGAAAAAATAAGAGAGAAGAAAAATAAAAGAATTGGGAAAAAATTAAAAAGTGACTTGGGAGAATTTATGAGGAAGAAAAAAAAGAGAAAATTGAAAGTGGCCAAGAGAAGAAATATTAAAATAAAGAGAATTAAAATAAAAATCATGGCCATTGGAAAAATCGGGCGACTAAGGAAAAGAGCAACCGAGCCAAATAACGTTTGGAAAAGCACGAAAGAAGGAAGCTTCAGCATACGGCCTTTTAGAGGTAAGTTAACATGGGCGAAGGTCAGAATAAGGGAAATCCACAGAGGCAAATCGTATGAACTGATCAAATCATACAGCACCAGCATCAGAGAGGTCGTACAGCAGTTTGAAGGCTTAAGTTGGCGAGGCTTGGCAGGTAAGGAGGATGTAAGATGGGCACAAAGCACAGAGGAAGAACATAGGAGAAAAAGACAAGGTCGTACGGCAAAGCACATGTGACCATCAAGTCGTACGGCACCCCGAAGTTATTGAGATCGTACGACATCCTCAAATCGTACGGAGTTTACAAGTTGCCCAGGCTGTACGGCGTACTCAGAGCATCGTACGGAGTCTACAAGTTATTCCAGTCGTACAGCACCTGCAGGAGAAACTCAGCACTTCCACTGTACGGCATCAGTTGGCAATTTCCAGTCACAGAGTACGGCCTCAAGCATTGACGAGCGT
This sequence comes from Sequoia sempervirens, assembly GCA_007258455.2. Taxonomy (NCBI): domain Eukaryota; kingdom Viridiplantae; phylum Streptophyta; class Pinopsida; order Cupressales; family Cupressaceae; genus Sequoia; species Sequoia sempervirens. Next base: position 10,340 of record VDFB02151666.1, on the reverse strand, counting down.
ATGACATTCAGCATTTATTCAAATCGTACAACATTTAGAATTTATCCAAATCGTACGGCATTCAGCATCTATTCAATTCATACGACATTCAGCATTTGTTCAATCCGTACGGCCTTCATAGTTAGAGGTTCTCTAGGTCGTACGACAACCACTGCCAGGGTTCAATGTACAGAATGTTCTGAGTTTTCAAATCACGCCAGGCATAACATCAGGTTGTAGCATACAACTCAGCAAAAGTAAAAACTTTGTACGCTCAAATCAGGAGGAGACCGTATGCATCAAAACAAGAAGCATTGTACCAAGACAAAAAGAATGCCATAAGGATGTCGTACGTATCAAGGAACAAGCCGTACGTACCAAGCAAATAAGGACCGTACCAAGTATCGAAGTTTGTAAAAGGCAGGTTGTACCAAGCATTGACCTAGAGAAAGTAAAGTCTACGAAAAACAATGCAAAATCTGCGTTTTTCGGCTTTGTCAGCACTATTCGGAACCTGTGGGAAAATCATGAAAATAAGGCGCGCGATGCAATTTCAAGTGGTTTCAGACTGCCCCTCGACCCTGCTAGGGGCGCTGCCCCCAAACCCCCGCGAGGGGCGCTACCCCTCGACCCCACTAGGGGCGCTGCCCCCAAACCCCCACGAGGGGCGCTGACCCTTGACCCCGCTAGGGGCGTTGCCCCCAAACCCCCATCAAATTTATTGGGATTGCCAAATTGCAATACAACCAACCATCATAGTACAGTTACAAGAGCAGTTGGCAGCCGAGTAAATGAGAGTGGCAGCTCTCGAGGAGAAGTTGGCAAAGAGGAACAGCGTATTGGGTCAGTTGATAGAGAAGGATACCCAGGTGGCCGATGCACGACTTTCAACACAAAGGGAGAATCAATTATAGGAAAACTACGAGGAGTTGGCATTTTTTGTTTTCAGTTGTCTGGAAGTCGACTACTTTGTGGGGGGGATGATGTAGACAACAATGTTAATAAATAATTATATTGTAATCGACCGTACTAATTAAGTAAATGTTGTAGTCGGTCGTACTGGGAATAGATAATAATAGTTTAAATAATACATGCACAGTTTAAAGTAAAAGTTGGATTAGTTGTCGGGCAGGTAGTTAGGAAGAGTTGCCGACGGTTGGTATCTCAACCAACCTTGGCCATCTATATATGTATCTTGTCATTTGTAGTTGGACACGGTCAATCGCTATGTATTGTTGAGATACTTCATGAAATCAATCAATCCATTGTGCTGTGCAATTACTCTTACGATTGTTCTATAATTCAAATGTGATTCATATTCTAGTATGTGCAGTATGTTTGTGAATTAGTCTTGTTTACTCTCGTAGTACGTTGAACACTACCCAGTGAGTAAACAAATCCTCTAGTAAAATCTACACAGTGGAGCCTAAAAAATGAATTAAGTTTCAAAAAGTATTGGAGCTGGAAAAAAAAATTGAGTTCTTTTTCATGGTACAATTATGCCCATGTGTGTAAATTTTCAGCAAAAACCTATCACTAGATCAAGAGATGCAATTAATAGCATTCCCCAAGCTGGCTTCAAAAACAATTAAATAAGCCAATCCATATGAGCTGAAGGAAGAGGACTACGAAATATGTTTTAAAATGTTGTTATGGTAATGTTGATAAAGTTTCTTCAAGAGATTCAACTCATATTGTGAAATGACCCACCCCAGGTGGACACTTGCTAACACAAATTTCTGCCTATGGATTATGCTTGCGGCTTACCAAGTTTATGCTTGATTTGATTTTTCAATGATGCATTGCCAAGAAATAAAGGAAATGCCAATAACATATACCGATGCAAGATGGAAGTAATGATAAACTATTGCATTCAAACACACAGCTGAAGCAAACCCTTAATTCTTTATTTCAAATCAGCTTGCATATACAATATATTCTATTGAGCATCTCATACAATATTAGTGGCATCATTAAGCAACACACCCGGAGACATGAGCAATGAAATACAAGTTTGAAACTTGATAATAGTACGCCTGGAAATCTTTATCAGCAGCTGGTATATCCCTTGTTTGCACGCATGCCTGGCTGAAGATAGACAGTACAGCCTCCCAATCAGACTGGTACAGCTCTTATAATCTCCACGTGGCTGCTAAGATGGATGCTAGCAACATTTTGAAACCCTACAATGTTTGATTCTGCAATAGAATGGATTATGCACTCAAAACCCCTTTGAATTTCTGAAGATATCCTCTTGCAGTTAAGCACAGCCAACTCCCATGTGCTGAAGAAGAATGCACAATCAGCAATAATGATACTTTATAATATTTATCTTCAATGATAAACTGATCTACAATGTAAACCCTTGTGAAACTTCTATGATTCTTCTCCAATAAAGCTCAATATTGACTCCTGGATGAAGCCAATCCACAATGCAACCTTAAGATGATATTGCACACCGTCAGGAAGCTCAAACTATGAAGCAGCTATGCTCTCCAAAGTTGAAAATGGCAGAAACCCTGGTTTCTCATGTTTCTCCAAGCAAAGGCACAAATGTTCAATGAGTAAATTGATTAATGATACATTTTCATTTGCTTTTGGTGCCTTTTATATTCATCTCCAAAAGGCGTCAATTTCTCTTGAGGCCTTTAAGCATTTAAATATCATTAAATGATTTCTTTTTAATTCACCTTTATAACCCCTTAAGTGGGCGCCCAAATCCAAGATGAATAAATATTTGATTTAAATAACCTTTTTAAATATCTTGACTTCATAATCAATAAATGTCCTTTTATAATAAAGTTAAATAAAGTCATTAAATGCTCTCACTTTATATTTTGACTTTATGATATTAAATTCCCCTCAATTATGAAGTCACATGAAGTCAATATAATAATCCCCTTTAAATAATTAATTAATTAATGTAACACTTCAATAATAATTAAATGTCATAACTGCATTAATAATCATTATTTAATGATTCTAACTTCATCACTGGTTAGCCCATTGCTCCCACTGTCAATCTGGATGCCTTACTAAAAATAGTAAGGTGGGTCTCTAATGTCCAACTGACTTACTATAAATAGTAAGTATATGCAAATAATTCTAGAAAACCTTGAATATCAATTGCCTCAAAACATATTAAGGATCTGGAGATGGAAACAAAGACAACTGCCCTCTGGAGAGCTAAATAATTCCACAACAGGGTCCTCTAATCACCAATATTAGCCTACAAGGACCCAATGACAGGCTAAATCCTCTAACTCTAATGCACGCTCAAAATGGGGACATTACATATTGGAGATATAAAATTTACTTACTCTATCTTGGCTAGGAATGTGTGATGTCCCCTTTTGGAATTGGCCTAAATCTTGCCCTAGAATCACAAGCTTAATGTAGTTAGGGATATAACTTACCACTTAAATGCTTCAAGCAAGATAAATCTTGGTTTAGGTCTTACAATCATGTTAGATAATATTGGAAATATAGCTCATATGATCAAAACATAATAAATGCCTTATCTATTAAGCTATACAAAATACATAATTATTTCAAGACTATCTAAACTACCAATATTTATAATGCATAGTGGAAGTCTTTAATCATAATAGGATTTGGATGAGAAACATGATAAGTCCGCTTGAAGCTACCCACCTAAGCCCAAGAGCACGAGCGTCTAACCAAGACAACCCACCCCTTGGCCCCAAGCGGCAGGAACGTCTGAACCAAGACAATTCCACCCTCGAAGTGGCGTGCTTAGTGGAATACACTTGTATTTGTTTTTCCTATCCATGTTGTCTTATCCATCCTCCTTATGATTGAGACTCCATCCTAACAATCAGTCATAGTTTGGCTTGATAGGGGAAACCTTGAAAGGGGTGCTTGTCAACTACTCAACCCATCTAAGCCCAAGAGCACGAGCGTCTGACTAAGACAAACCACCCCTTGGCCCCGAGCGGCAGGAACGTCTAAACCAAGACAATTCCACCCTTGAGGTGGCCTACTTAACATGGGAGGCCCGTAAATTGCATCCTTCTAACTTGTTTCCCTCAACCTTACACTTGATTGATCATAGGATAAAGACAAATATATATTCATTTTTATATTAAGATCATAATTACTTATAAGGCTCAATAATTGCTGCAAGCATCATTATTGCATACTTGTATACTATATATATATATATATATATATATATATATGAATGACTAGAAGATATTATTTAATAAGTGCATATAAAACCACTATTAATCAATCACAGATTTCTATTTGTTGTTCTGATCGTAGATTCCCTTCTCCTTAATTCGATTATCTTATGTTAACTTATCTACAGTTATACTCACAATTATATCCAGACCTCTTATCCTTTCTTAATTCATGCGATGCATCTGCTTTGAAACTGATTCTCTTTTAATATGCCGATTTGGTCAAAGGGCATATTCTTTCCTACCTCCTTGACGTGTCTCTTAGTATAATCGCTTGGCTGGGAATAAATGTTAATCATATTAAATGAATCGCTGTCCTTAGTCTTAATTTCCATCGCTGCCTTTTGTATATATAATCACTTCCTTAATAATAATTCGTTGCCCTCCATAATGGTAATCACATTCACGTTTACTTAATATTACTCACTCACTTTGTAATATAACCGCTGCACTTTTGTAATTTTTGTATTGTTTTATATTTATCATTTTATGTTTATTATTATTGTTTTTATATTAGTTTTTCTTCTTTCTTTTTTTATATCTTTTAGAATTTATGTATCATAATGGTATTTAAATACTTATTTTGTATTTTCATTATTTATAATTATAATATTATCTTGATAATTATAATTATAAAATTGCTAGTATATATTTTGTTATTTTATGCATTTATTTGCATTTCAATGTGTTACAATTTTGGGGGCGTGACAAAATGAAATATTAATTTGGCTATATGAATCTTTATATAACTCTAATTTTTTTATACATAAATAAAATCTTGAACCCCACAGTTGTATAGCTATGTTACCGAATTGACAAGTTTGAGGGTCGATTTTGAGTATGGTACGTATCCAAATCGGATTCAGCCAAAAAACCCTATGGATTCGGGCAGAACACGGGTATGGGAAGCTGGAAACGTTTTTATATTTTAAAGCTGAATCCCGACATTTTTCGGGTCGACATGGCAAACCGGCACATATTTCAAAAATTTTGTTCTTTTTCATAGGTAAAAATGTGAAAACCTAAAAAAGATAAAATCATTTTGCAACTTTGAAAGGGATTTTCGCCAGTTAAGGAACATTGCAGACGCGGATTTTTGAAGACGCAAGTTTTTGAAGACATGGGTTTTTGAAGAACAAACACAGGCTTTTGTAGTTGCAGTCCCCTTCAATCTTCAAACGTTGCAGTCGCCTTTAGTCTTTGTCACACCTTCATTCTTCAAGCAAGTCGCGCCTCAGCCAGAGGTATGTTTTCACATTATTTTGTTTAGTTTTTTTTTTAATAGTTAAAAGTTAAATTTTAAACATTAAAAATAAATTGTGTAATAATTTTATAAATGTTTTGAAGTTTTGAAAGAATTATTGCAATAAAAAATTTGTAATAATTTTATGAATCATTTGAAATTAATTAACTATTAAGTATTAAGTATTAAATTATTACTTTATTATTAACATACTAATAAGTAATATAATTTAGATTTATTAATATTAAATAACATTAATTTATTAAACAACATAATGATAATTTAAACAATTTTAAGTTTTTTATTTATTACTTTAATTATTAATATTTATATTTTGGTTATTATTTAATTTTATTTATATTAAATTATTAATAATTAATAATTAAATTTAATATAGTAGATGTAAAATTAAAACTATAGTATTACAGCTTCTTTAAATGTTGGAACCCATGAACAATGAATTCAATATAATTATATATATTATATCTATCTAAATATCCAAGTTTTGAAAAATTGATATCAAATTAATTTAGTATAAATTGTATTTCAAATTCTGGTTACATTTTATGTAAGTAGTTCTAAGATTAGCTCAGCAATATGCATGATGTGCGGTATTCAAATTTAATTTTGCTTTTACTTTTAGTCCAAGAAATATGCTATATCTAGTGGATTTTTAGATGTTTTTGTAGGAACGCATCTCAAACATGCCTGGGCACCAACACCCCAAAAAAAATTGCACCCGTGTACCATACACACATACCCGCATCTAACCTCAGCAACTTAGCTGTATAGAAGTAAACTCATAACTGTATAATGTAAAAATCTTATGGTTGGTCTTCATCACTCAATGCACCACTCCATTGAGGCATTTATGATATTCATTTGACTTTGATGCATGCACTGTTCAAATCTTCATACACGGGCAATTATTTTTGTTTTTTCTATGCTACAATTGTTGTAGCTTTTTTCAGCATTAATATGGCCACATAAATGCCTCCTTTGTTTCTTCTCTTTGGGCAGCTACCAAAATATTATATCTCAATGAGCAGTAGGCAAAATCCCTTGATGGATCTTTGGCAAGATTATCTGCAAAATACACTTTTGCTGACTAAGTGAATCTCAAAAATAGTAAATAAAATTGCCCTACTTCTCTATCACCTTGAAATTAAGGATTAAGAAAATAGAGAAATAAAAAAAACTGAGATTTAAGTGCATCATGTGATCTCCACACCAGCATTTCTCTCTTCCATTTAGACCTGGTTAGCAATTGATTTTTTTAACAAGCTCTCCCAAGTAGCTAATTCACAAAAAACCATAAAACAAAACTATCACAGGTTCTCATGAATCCTTCATGGCTCTAATACCATATTAAAATTTTATTATGAAATGTGTACACAAGGATATTTTTACTGAAATATAGTGGAAATATTTGTATAAATCGCATTCTTTGTTGTGATCATATAAAACAAATCACCCAACAACTCAACAAACATAGCTAAACTATTATTTTAACATAGTTACTATACTAACTAGATATGATAAGTTTAAATACTTAAACCTATTTACTAACTATGATTTAATAATTCCTAGAACAATGACTATGAAATTAAAATACTCTTCAATGGAAATAAAATATTTGAACAATTAATCATCTGACAAGGGTAGGTAGTTTCTGATCAATTAACTAATTGGACACCCATATTATTATCAAGCAATAGCAGCTAATCACCAACTAATATCTATTAATGATATCAAGTTTCCACAATCCATATTGTTTATTGCCAAGCAATTTCTGGATTCGATTGCGTGTAAATTTTTTGCATCAACGTTTTGGATCACACTGTGATCCATCATCAAGATGAAAGCAGAGAGCAGGAGAAAAATGAATCCTTCTTGTTGGTGTAAAAACTAACACCTCTGGAGTGCAAGTTTGTACGAACAGCTATGCACACTACGTAATGAGTGCTCTTCAAATTAGGAGGGGAAGCTCCCTCGTAGTGCTGGAATACGTGGAAAATAAAAGTAATCTAAGTCCTATCTTTTTGTTCTCAGCTGGAAGAGGCACAAGGTTAAGAAAACCAAGAACGTTGCAGCTAAGGATTTTCTGGTTTCGCAGATCATTAACTACAACTAAACTAACTACTTTAAATCTATCTAGTTTCCTCAAGAAAACAGAGCATGAGGAAATGGAGCAGGAATGTTCTAATACGATAAACTTCAGGTAAAGTTGTACAACGTGAAGGCAAGGTGGGCACAACTATTTGCTCAGCTAGGAAGAAGTTTATTGGAAACAACAAATATACGATAAACTGGGTACAGCCTCACAACGTGAAAGCAAGGTGGCACAACTATCTGCTTATCTGAATAGGTTTATTACTCACGCACATCACACGATAAGCTTTAGGTACAAATTCTCAACTTGAAGGCAAGGTGGGCACAACTATTTGCTCAATCTGAATAGGCTTATTAGAAACGCAACACAAAGGATAGCCAACTAGGACAGTAAATTGCATAGACGAGACACGCATACAATTTACGATCAAACTAGCCACTATATCTAACTAAGGCAAGCATTCACCATAATAATTGCATGAGACCCAAGTGGCATAACAATTCATTATCACAATAAATACTCGCGAATGACATGCATCGCTAAATATTAGCGGACGCAAAGATATAATACATTCTCGCGAAAATTTAATTACAAAATGAGCAAAGCTCTTATTTATGGATTATCGAAGGGTGTAGGGAACCCTAAAATCACCTTTGAGTCACGGCAATCTTGCAATGCATGAAAGATTTTATTGCTAAACCCTAATAAAGTTGTAAAACTATACGCTTAATCGGAAAGCTACCATCAGTTAACCAGTACATCTAATCTAAATGGACAATGTGCAAGCATGCACGTCCTTATTGAAAGCAAGTTAACTGGAACACTACCATCAGTTAACGAAAAACCCTAAAATGCAACTCCAAGTGAACATAGATAATCCCAAAATAGACATGCATGAGATGTGACAGCGAGTTAACTTGAAAAGGTAACACCAAGTTTAACTCCTATGTTTAATGTCTATCCTGAGAGGTGGGAACTAAAGTTTACTGGCTGTGATCTCGAGCAAACAACCCCTCCACGAGGTTGTGACTGCATCACTATCTGGGGGTCGTCGTCACATGTCTTAACTGTCAATTCACTGCTTGTCAGCAACCTGAGCAATCTTGGAAATCTTTACACTCAAACTAGCATTTCACTGACTTATAACTTTGGTGGCTTCGTAACTGAAGTGATGGCAACCATCTCTTCTGCAGCTTGATGTCTCTGACACTTCTCACGTTTTTCACGCTTTCCTCTATAGAAGAGTGTTGCATGATGAAACCCCGAAGTTTGACTACACACACTCCAGCTGTGAGAAATACACACTAACTTGCATGCAAAATTCCAATGGTATCAACCCTCTAAACCGGCCTTAGAAGACAATCAGCTATACGAGGCATGAAACCATGTGGACTTGAGTGACTACACCTATCAATCCTCCGGATGCACTTGATACAAATCGGTTTAACTTCTTTGATGAAATCATGAATTAAGACTGATTTGGTCTTGAATTCAGTCTGCGTGAACTGCACTCTGAAAAACTCGCCTGTTGACTATGAACACGGCTATATTCTAACAACTTTTCCGGAAAGCTAAAAATAGCCTATCGAAAAGCAATTTTCATGGAAAAATCTAAGATATGGGTTTTGTCCAAAAAAAGATTCTAAGACAATCCAGAACATCGGAAATGCAAAAAATTGACTTCTACTCAACCATGCAAGGAATTTTCAGTTGAGAAAATTAGAGCCTCGAGAACTGATGTTCTGGAGTAAATTTTCCTGAAAAATTCTGGCACATGGGTTTTCTCGAGGAAGCTATTCTGAATCAACCCAGATGATTTGTTTTGTCAAAAGTCCCCAATTCTTCAAACATGCGAAAGAATTTAAGACAAGAAATAGAAGAATTTAAGATAGAAGAATGAGGTTTTGATGCTTTTCTTCTTTTAAAATTGCCACTTTGCTTTGAATTTTGTTGATGAATCTTGGATTTGTACCTGTAAAAGAATGTTTTTGATGCCTTCGCCATTGATTGCTGATAAAAATTTGCCCAACTCTAGAAAGAATTCACCTCTGCTCAAGCTGGATGAATGAAATGATGGATGCCATGCTTGCACAAATAGAGCAAAATCGCACCATAAAAGCATGACTGCAAGATTTAAAACCCTGACTACGAAAAGACTTATCTGATTGGACCCCCTCCAGTTGAACTGATACTGACTCGGAGTCCCAGATTACAAAATAATAATAAAATATTCAGTTTGCCTTTTTACATGCGAATTTAATATTTAAAATTAAAAATGGCGCCATTAATGAATTAAGAAAATCGCCACTTTTGGTGCTAGCATGCAAAAGTTGAATTTTAATATTATTTTGGTAAATTAGGAAGAATCTCAACATACTAATTCCGAAAAGTCAAAAATTAACTCTCTAGGCGTCCGTTTGCACAAGTTATGAGATTTTTCGCTAACTTCCTACTTTATAGCTGATTGCAAAGTTACAGTTGACCATGTTCAACTCTAATTTTCAGGTGACTGAGTGATGCTAAGACCAAGCTTAGATATCCACCGTGAAGCTTGCAGAACAAAGATGAAATGTCTACTGGGAGCTGCAATTGCTAAAATCAACGTTTGACACCTCAAAAAATTAGGCGCCTTTGATTAAATTGATGCAAGGTCACCAAACTTGGCCATTTCTCCGTTCTGCCATCTGACGCTTCGAACTGTCGCTGACGGAGAACGATGAACCCTGCTAACTGGATGGTAGGCTCACTGAGTGATTGGAAGTATTCTACATCCAATGACTACATGTATGGTACCAGAAGA
>VDFB02151665.1:0-46453 GCA_007258455.2 Sequoia sempervirens | reverse complement strand
TATTGATCTTCTCGCTCAGCCAATTCTGTTGATCGCTTGGAGGAGGGTAAAAGAGCTTTTAAGATTGCCACCTCGGATAATAGAATTTGATAGAATCTGGAGTTCAACTGCTCTTGATCTTCCTCTTGACGTTGTTCTTCAACTTTGCTCGAGCCTCCACTCCATGCTCCATCTTGAGTTTTGAAAACGCTTCAACACTTAGCCATTTTCTTGCAGCTTTTTTTTCTTCGCGATTTATCATCTTGAACTACTTGCTTCAAATCATCACCGCCTGGTCTCGACGTTCCTCCTGTAAAACAAGCAAGGAGAAGAGCATTAGAACACTTCATAATATAAATTCGACTTACTTACCAAGATTTTCACACTCTAACTTCCAAGCGTTCATCGTTTTCACTAGCCAGCTTCACGTTCAAACCCTTCATGCCTTAGCCAATTTTCATCATCCTTTGGACAATATCAACTTCAACTGCATCCTCAAGAAATTCATTTCACCCGCTGGAGCTCCGACAACTTCAAGAAAACTATCTTCATGAAGGATTTAAGCAAATTCACCTAGGCAGTTCCTTTCAAATTCATTGTCTGGAGAATTTCACCTTGAAAACCCGTTTTCTTCACATTTGCCTTAGAAAATTTTCAAACTTCCCTTAGGAAATTCATCAACCTGGCGCCCATCAAAAATCTCCACCCTGAAGGCCGAAGCGAAGCATGGAAGACCTTAAAATCAACTCCTCATCGATAATCTTCGATACCCAGAAGAAAATTTTCTCCAGAACGCGTGGAATCCATGGGTACCCAACGAACGGGTTCTTTTAATTTTTGAATTTTTCGAACCTTAGAAAAAATGATTTTCATCAAATTTAATCCATTTCTTTATCTGTGAACATTTCTTTTCGCTCTGACTTGAAAATATTTTTGTTGACCCTGTGCAGCTGGCATTTTCCGACTTCTTCTCACCCATTTTTACCCATGCCATATCACATTTTAACATTCCTTCAAGTTGGGCGTATTTTCCTAAGGTGATATTACATTTAAATGTTAATACTTAGGAAAAATATTTCATCACTCTGCATGGGCGCATATTCCTTTTTCAACATCTTTGGGCGCATTTAGATAGGTCAACGTTCAATTTAAAACACTTAGGCAAAATTCTTAAATTTTTAAAGAGGGGCGCATTAGAGGGGTCAAGCTTCCATCTTGGGGCGCATTTAATGCCATGAGCTTTTACCTTTTGCCATGGGCGCATATTGCACATCCAACTTCAAGGCGCATTTGGGGGGGTCTCTGTCCAATTTCTAACACTTAGAATTTTCTTCAACACTTGGCCTTCTTAGCTCCTGGACGCATTTATCACAGTCAACCTTCATTTTTGGCCTTAGGCGCATTTGACTCAAGCAACATTCATTTATGCCTTAGTGAAATTTTAAGTCCCTCTTCTCTCTGGGCGCAAACAAGACCTTAGTCATTCACTTTACGTATTGAATGCCAACTGAAGTTCAAGAAGGGATGCCATATTTTGATGAAGCATTAATATGTGAAGTAAGGTGCATTTGAGTGTTAACTTCAGTTATGAAAAGGGTCGCCATATTTAGGTTTTAGTGATGAAGCATGAATTAGTGAAGCTACGCATTTTTCAAAGAGTGGAGACTTTAGTTCCAAAAGGGTTGTTATATTTAGATTTTATTGATTAAAGCATGTGAAGTTGGCGCATTCTTGAAGGCCAACTAAAGTCATGAAAGGGTCCCTATTTTTAGAATATTTATTGCATGAATATGGCGAATTCTTATGGCTAACTTCACTTATCAAAAGGGTCGCATTAGTTCAAGTTTGTGAATCTAAAGCAAGTTTGAAGATGGCGAATTTATTATAGGTTGCTAACTGAAGTCAAAGTCATATGAAATTGTTAACTGAAGACTTGAAAGGAAAACCCTAATGCATGGCGCTTTAATTAGCTTATCTGAGTTCCAGTTAACTAAAATGAGGTCCAATTAGAAGCCAAGCGCACTTTTCATGGTTTCCTTGCCTAGTGCGAATTTTCAAAGATGAAAATCTATATATTTCAGCCATGGCGTCCATTATTTCATCATCTTTTGCTCTGAAGTTCATATTCTTCTTGAGCGACCAGCAAGCTATAGGTGCTATAGGTGTCCGAATTCAGTGTTCTTCGTAGCAACGAGTTCAGATTGTTCAGAGGAAGGCGATTCTAGACTTTATTTTCTCTTTGCATGCAGGTTTCATCAAGTTCCAGAGAAGAAGTTGGCAGATTTTTCAGAAGCAGACAAGCAAAACTTTCTATCTTCTGTCTTATTTCTTCTATTTCTCACCTTAGGTACTTTCTTCGCATGTCAAAGAAATTCAACACATATTCAGAATCTGATCATCTGGGTTCTCATATTTCAGCATTTGCAGCAAGACCCACGTCTTAGATTTTTTCGAGAAAATCGCCCCGTAGTCTTCATTCTGAAGCTCTGTGCTTTTTTCCGAAAATCTCTTTGCATGTGGGCTTAAAACACATTTTTTCGAGAATTTAGCTATCTGGGTTTGTTCAGAATTCAGTTGTGCACAAAACCCATGTTCTAGAAAAACTTCAAAAATTTCTTTCGTCAGAGGCTATTTTTAGCCTTGTCCAGAGGTTTTCAGAAAGTTCTTCAAGTATATTCGACTTTACAGTCAAAAGTCGCCATTTTCAAAATGCAGTTCAATCTCATTGATTACAAGGCCAAATCGGCTCTTACACATAATTTCATCAAAACGTCAGATACGGACCTGAATCATGTTTATCCAATGGTGAATCTGAGCAGTTTGGAGAATGTTAGCAGCAATTCGTTGAGGAATCTTGAGCGTTCTGGGTTGCTGGCAGCGGCATCTATTCCTGTTACTATTTTCGATCTTGAGTTCGTACTTGCTTGCATTAAGCATTATGACTCGTCTTCACTACAAATCAGATCAGTTGACGGGAGAGTTGTTTGCAGTCTCAAACCGAAGGACATAGAAAAATGTTTTGCTATTCCTCCTCGTTCAGATAACTTTACTATGGTTCTTGAGGCTTGTGAGAAGATATGGGATGCTGATCATCAACGTTCGCAGAGGAAGGTGGCTCAGAAATGGCTGATAGTTCAGAAAACTAACATGCCTAAGAAGGTTGGTCGTGGCAAATTCAAAGAGGAAGTTGCTGTTTTGATAACTTTACTCAACCGAGTTACTGGTCAATCAGACGCTAGCACTTTCCGTTCTTGGATGTTTTACCTGATTACCAGAATTCTTGATGACACAGAGCATTTTGACTGGGCTATGTTGATTAGTGATTGCTTACATCAGCAAATTACTAACTTTCTCAAGTATCATGAGTTCCATATGATATCCTACTTGGTTTACTTGGTTGCATTTCAAGGTAGCTTCAGGCATCTGAAAACTAATGGTACTCTCGGTGTTCAACGTGTTCATGAGTATTATCCTCAGTTGGAGTTTTCTCAATCCGAACAAGACTTCCGAGCAGTGAATGATCACTTTTCTATGAGAACCGTTAGAGATCTTGATGACGAGATGCACATTCGTATTTCTGCCGAGGCTAAATCAGCGATGGAGACTTGGGCGGATTGGTTTATCCAGTTCCCTACTTTCACATACATCCGGGTTTATGGATATGTTGGAGAACCCCTGATGTTACCAAGGTATCCATCATACAAGATCATCTTCATGGAGTTCCTCAGACAGTTGCAGCATGTTCATTTCTTTCTTCGTAGTCGTCATAAGACTGTGGCTAATTTTCCATTCACATTGGGAATTTTCACATGCAATGCGGCAACAGATGCCAGGTTTATGTCTACCGAGATAGAAAGGTTCAAACTCAAGACTTATACTGAGAGGCGTTCCTATGATCCTCTCGGTCATTATGCAGATCGGTTAGAGCGAAGGATTGCACATGCGCCAGCACTTGAAGACTTCTGGGCTAATTGTGAAGATGAATTCGAGGTCCGTCGTCGTCACTACTGTAGAATCACTATTGGTCAACTCTCTGATTACCTGTCAGAAGATGTTGATGGTCTATCGGATGATGATGGAGAAGTTCTACTCAATTCATATGTCAAGGATCAAGTTGCTCGGCAGCCACTTCGCTCACCTGATTGGTATGCCAAGGAGAATATTTCTATTGAAGAGGTTTCCAGATCAGTTATCAAGACTAGTAGGTTGTTCTTGGAGAGCAAACGGACGCGAAAGTCAGTTCCTGTAGCAGAGCCGCCAAAGGATTTCTCTTCGTTGCCTTCTACTTCTAGAGCAAGACCCAGAGTCAAAGCCATTATAATACCTCCTGAAGGGGTTAAACTTAGTGGAAACACGGGGAAAAGAGCTACTGGTAAGAGGAAGCAGAAACAGGTTGAGCGTGTTCCTGAGGTTCCAGTAGAGACAGTTATTCAGGCTGAGCCTCACGTTTCACCTCCTAGTTCACCTCACATACAACCTATTGACATAGATTCTGAGCTTGAGACACCAATTCAAGCAAGATCGGAGACAACTGAACCACCACAGGTTGATACATCAGGGACAGTCTCCCCTAGAATTGAAAATATTGTTCAGTCTTGTTGGCTCGAAAAGTCTTTGGGAAGACAGAGGCGTGAACCTTCATACAACCTTGATTTATCTGAGTTCGGTGAACCTTATCAGAGAAGGTCGAACAAGAAGATCAAGAAACAGGTGCATATCGAGAAGACTCCAGAATCAAAGATTGTTATTGAAGTTGCTGTTCCTCCAGAGGGTAAAAGCTTAGATGAAGTCGAAGTTGGTGACTTTACATTTACTAAGGCTAATCTTGGCAGAACCACTCGAGAGACAGATGTTACTCTTCTTAAGATTGTCACTAATAATCTTGAAGAGCGAATCACGAAGGATGGAGAGGATAAAGCCTTACTCAAGGCTGAAAATAGTCAACTTCGCCAGTACATTTCTGATCTTGTTCACGGAAATCCGAGTAGAGCATCTGTTCTTCCTCAGAGTACACTTGCAGAACAACGAAGACTTGATCAGTTAGTCAGTCATGGCAGACTTTTGGACAACTGGATTGATAGTTTAGTTGCTGCTGGTCGGCGTCTTCTTGCAGATTTGTATCAGTTGAGAAGTGATGCGCATAAGGTTCGTCAGGGTGTTCAGTCACTTGAGATTGCGGTTGCAGAGAATTTGGCAAAAGATCGTGTTCTAGTATCTCAGTTGTCAGTTGCATACGATGCCTTGGAGATTGATGAGGATCAGGAGAAAGTCTTTACTTGGAGAGAGCAGCACCTTCTCAGAATGGAAATATGTGAGAAGATCTCTACTAAGTTGTTTTCACTCAAGGATGATGTGGTTGGAGTACTTGCACTTGTCAGCGGTTTCGTTGTTCAGATTCCGTGTCATTATCTTCTCGAAGATGGCACGTATGTTGAGTTGGATAAAGTTCAAGCAGAGTTCGAGAAGCTGATTCGTGACAGCCTTGAAGGTGAACCTATGGCGCCTAAATTAGAGAATATTTCAGTGATTGCAGCCAGTTTCAGAAGGGCGACTGAAGAATGTAAAGATGGCATGCAATTACTTTAAAGTGGCAAGAGAACTCAAGAAGCAGCATCGCTGTTTTGAGCAAAGGTCAAAGTACCGTGATGACAAAGAGATCGAAGGAGTTCTTGGTCGGGCGTTAGACCGAAAGGATATGGAGTGATTCCGCCGCTTGAACCCCGGCAGTTAATTTCGAGGGTTGAGTTCCAATGCCAGCTTAACTCAACTTCTCACTTTGAGTTTACTTGCTGACTTAACACATGCTTATCTCATCCTTTGTCAACACAGAGTTAGGTTAGGGTTTTCAGCTAACCGAGGGTAGTGTCCAGCTAACTTTGCTTTAAATATGACGCATGCTTGCACATGGTCCATTTAGGTTATTTGTACCCGCTTAACTCGATGGTAGCTTTCTTAATCAGAGCAGTTTGCTTCATTAGGTTTAATTAATCTTGCATGCAATTTCAGTAAGATCAGAGTTAACACAAGGTGATTTTAGGGTTCCCTACACCTTGATGTATATAAACAAGAGCTGCTTGCTCATTTGTAATTAACTTTGCTTGAGAGAGAAATATATGCTGCGCCTACCTTGCCCTCAATATTGCTCTTTTGGTATTTGTTCATGCGTCTTTGCTATTACAGTTAATTGTTATGCCACATAGGGTTTCATGCAATTGTGATAGTGGATTCTTTCCATAGTTTAGATAAATCTGTCTTGTGAATCTTTTGTCATTATTGATCAAGCGTTATGCCACATAGGGTTTCGTGAGATTGTGATGATAAATCTGTTTTGTGAAGTCTTTACTGTTATGATCAAGTGTTATGCCACATAGGGTTCCATAAGGTTGTCATGGTAAATACTTCCCTTAGTTTAGATAAATCTGTTTTGTGAATCATTTATCATTTTAATCGAGTGTTATGCCACATAGGGTTTCATAAGATTGCGATGATAAATCTGTTTTGCGAGTCTTTACTATTATGATCAAGTGTTATGCCACATAGGGTTTCATAAGATTATCATGGTAAATTTTTAAATCTGTTTTGTGCCAATAAACTTGTTCAGATTGAGATAATAGTTACGCCACCTTGCCTTCAAGTAGAGAATCTAAACACATTTATCGTCTGATAGTCATAACCTTGCTCCGTTCTCTCATGTTCTGTTTTCTTGAGGGAACTGGATAGAATTTAAGTTATTAAGTTTAGTTGTAGTTAGTGAATTTGCGAAACCAGAGAAAATTCTCAGCTGCAACGTATATAGTTTTCAAGAAATCCTTGTACCTCTACAGCTGAAACAAAAAGACAGGAATTAGTTTAGTTTATTCCCTTTGCAGGTATTTTTGTAAAGCACAACGAGGGAGCTTCCCCTCCTAATTTGAAGAGCACTCATTGCGTAGTGTACATAGGCTGTTCGTAGCAACTCTTACTCCAGAGGTGTTAGTTGTTACGCCAACAGTGCCTCTGGCCTACAGAAATACAATGAAATTTATATGCCATTATGCCCGTGAAATTACGTGCTTGGTAGAATCTCTGCCACGATCTCTCAGAATGTAGGATTAACAGGCAACTTGGTGCATCGCGAAACCAGACTAGAGTAGCATAGATGTCAGGAAAACCTCGTCTGCAAACTCAATCATCTCAAGGGTCATTTTGAAGGGCGCCCCTGAGCTATAGGCACACCGGAAACGCATTTTTGACAACTTTTTGACGTGTCTTCTCTTCATACTTTCAACTTCTGACTGCGTTTGTCAGAGTTCTGCAAGTTGGATGACTGCATTCGATAGCTCGTCGGACAGGCAGACTAGTCGTGAAGAGATCAAATGCATCAACCATCAGTAATACCAAGATCGAACGCCCCTTTAAGAGGTGCGCCCTTGAGCTACAGGGGTGCAAAAGCTGGAAAAAGACAAGCTTCTGCAATCTGCAGCTTCTGGAATCTTCAACTTTTGTCGCTAGTTAACGGAGTTACGAGTCTCGGATAGCCTCGCAGGATAGCTCATCGGATAGGCAGACTAATTTTGAAGAGATTTACTATATTCATGAGCATTTACCACAAAATCTAGGCCTTCAAAAAGAAGGGCGCCCCTGGGCTACAGGGGCGCAATTTTGCTTTTCCTTGAGAAATCTTCAAGAATTAACCACTGAAATCTTGATTTTAGCCACTGAAATGACCATTTAAAAGTATAATTGTCATCGTGAAATGCTCCTCCATCGTGTATTGCCTCGTTCTGAGTCTCTGATTCTGAAATATTCCGAGCCAAATTTTTTCGGTTTTTCAAATTACAAATTACAAATCAATGCACCCGTTAAGGTTAGCAGTTAAACCAAAACGTTGCTGAAGCAACTCTAACCAGAATGTACACCAGGATCCCGATATGGGCAAGGTGTGAGCATTGGTCAGAGGATCTTAATCAAAATGCTTATGCAATAACTCTAACCAAGAATGGCGCCGATGATGGCGAGCATATGGTCAGAGGATCTTCTACACTAAGTACTGAAAAGGAACTCGACACCAAGTATGTGCTACCCAATCCAGGATGGAGTTGAGGCGACCATATGGCGGAGTATTACAAACTACAATGCTTGAAAGAAATAACTGAAATGCTGAAAGTACTCAACACCCAGAATGTGCTTTCTGACCCGAGGTGGGAAAGTAGCTACCATAGGGCGGAGGTAAATTAAATACAATAGCAATACTGAGCGAGAAGCTGAACATTACAAACTATGATGAGCAAAAATAACCATACTGTCAGTACTACTGCCAGTTTACAATATGAATGATAATATCTTGCTAGAAATGTGAATCAACATATAAATCAAGCTGCAACAATATGTAAGAGTTTCCTTTACGGAATGAATGAAGCTTAGATCTGAAAAGGCACTAAATAGACCAACCTCAAATTCTGGTTTATGACAGTCTGGATTTCCTTGAGCACGAACAGCAGCCCTGTACTTCACAAATCCACTCACAACTTGCTCAAAACTTCATCGATTCTCATGAGACGAATTGCATAATGGCTCTAGTATGCTGGCGACCAAATTAGAACACTGAGACTCACTCAAAAGACACCATTTATTTAATGCATGAAACCCAATGCAGATCTAAACAGTACGGCCCAGCAAGAGGGTGATTTTGCTTTTAAAAATTGAATACTCCTCTAAAAATTCTATAACTTGGTACAAATGGGCGCCTTGCCTAGACAGAGATGATTATGCAATACCCAGAACAAATATTTTTGTATTTTCTGATTAACGAATAAAAACATAAATCTGCTGTAGCTAAAATGCAATTCTAGAAATTATCTAATATGCAAAAATCTGATCTAGACAGCCACAAGCTGATTACAATGCACACAACTCAATGCAAACTCACAAAACTATACTAAATCACCACTAGTTGCTGTGTTGCAAGCAAGAAGCAATGCCCGAGCTAGGAGGCTTTCATTCCCTGAAGCGATTCCAGAGCCAAACCGGCAGCATAACAATACTGTAGACAAAAGATAATCCCAATGAAGACCAAGACTCCCTTTTATAATTTTGGGTTGACTCTTCTCGAAACCCTAACCTTCTCTTTTGAGTCAAACCCTAATTCCTCCACAGGTGGCGTCCCACTTTTCCAAGCAACTTTGTCTTTTAATATCATTTTAATCCTTCCTTGAGAATGGCGTCCACTTTAAGCTTATATTAAACTTCATAAAAGATATAATTAATTCTCTTTAATGAAGCGCCACCCTTAAAGAACATCTTTTAAAAAGACTTAAAGTGAAGAAGCTAGGCTAAGGGGGTCAACGTTAAAATATAACATTAAAACTTGACTTTAATTAAATAACTCAACTTATCTCTCCAATTGTGCCCTGAAGCCATAAATGAATAAGCCAACTGATCAAACTGAAGTAGGAAGTCAACCATGCTGATCCCAACTGTAAAACTGTCAGAAATAGAATTTACTAAAAATAGTAAATTCCTGAAGGTGTTCAGAATGCCAAGAAGAATATACCATTGCGAAGCTCTTTGAAAACCCAGAAAGAATCCGCTATTGAAACAATCAACTCCGAGCCAGAACATCCTTCAAAATAGGAAACCCTAATTTTACCTTCCGACTAGCCTACGGGTCTCCGGAATAGGCCAACGGTTACTGAAAAGATCAGGCTTGAGATGGGGACATTACAGTCTGCCCTCCCCAAGATTGCTTGTCCTCAAGCAATTGCAAACCTGGATGCTGCAGAACCTCCTCATTCTCCCAAGTTGCATCCTCCATAGGCAAATTTTTCCACTTCACCAAGTATTCTCTGATTGTTCTTTTCCTCAAAGAACGTTCTCTGAAATCGAGTATCTCCTCTGGAATTAGAACCAACTGTCCTTCTTCATCCAAAGGTGGCAACTGTGATGAAGCAACCACATTATGTCCAAGTGCCTTCTTGAGGCGAGACACGTGGAAGACGTTGTGTACTCTGCTATCAGAAGGTAGCTCCAACTTATAAGCTACTGCTCCAACTTTTCTAATGACTCTGAATGGCCCATAGAAGTGAGGTTTGAGCTTCTCAGCTCCACTCTTCTTGAGAGTAAACTGTCTGTAAGGCTGTAATCGGAGATAAAGCATATCCTCAACCTTGAAAGAACGCTCAACACGCCTCTGATCAGCATACATCTTCTGCTGATTCTGTGCAATCTGCAGATTATTCTTCAATGATTTCATGATGTCTTGACTTTGCTGCAACAAGTCCTTGGCTTGAGGTGCTTTGCTATCACCAAACACCAAGTCGGCAAAGCTAGGTGCTTCATACCCATAGAGAGCCAAGAAAGGAGACATCTTATTTGACATATGAAAGGAAGAATTATAACAGTACTCCCCTATGTGAAGCCACTTAACCCACGCTCTTTGCTGCTCTGACACATAGTTTCTCAAGTAGCCTTCCAACCACTTGTTCACTATTTCAATCTGTCCATCTGTTTGGGGGTGATAACTAGTGCTTGGAGTGAGCACAGTACCACTCATTTTGAAGACCTCTTGCCAAAAAGTGCTTAAGAACTTGCTGTCCCTATCACTCACAATTTTTTTTGGCAACCCATGTGTTGTGACATTTTTCACACATCGCCCCATTGCAAATGGGGACCCCCTAATTTTGGCTTTGCTTTTCGGTCGTTTTGTTGTTGTATCTCTTTTCTGCTTTCTGCCTTCCTGGGGATGTTCCCGTCTTTGAGCTTAAGCGTGAAATTGGCCAAGTCTGAAAGATGAATAAAATGAAAATTGAGCTCAACGTTGTTGTCAGCATGTTTCCAGCAGGCTCTCAGCAAAATTTCATCAAATTCCAGATACTTGCTATTTTTAGTAAGTGTGAAATTCAGGACAATTTGTCAGCAATTTTGAGTTTCCGACAGTCACACAGCATTCAGAGCTCATCCGACTACTCGTATGCAAAATTTGAGCGAAAACGGACAACTTACTATTTTTAGCAGTCTAGCTTCCAGGACAAATTTCAGGGTTCAGATGCAGAGTTTTTCTTTGCATGTTGGCATATTCCTTCTAGGTTTTTCGAAACCTTCGCAATGATATAACATGCAAGACGAGACGACAACTTTCAAAATTCAGTCTTCCGAGGCTATTTTTAGGGTTTGCATGTCAGGGTTTCTCTTGCATGTCGGATGATTCCTCGTGGGTTTTTCGAGAGCTTGCGGTGGTGTACATGCAAACGAAGATACTCACTCAGTAAGGAACTTGCTATTTTTAGCAGGTGTGTCCCGGCAGCCGCTTCCCAGCAGTTCAGAATCACGAGTTGATCGCAATGCAACAGAAACGAGGACAAACGGAGACCATTTGATATGCATGCAGAACGAATTAGGGTTTCCAGCTTCAGAGCCTAAAAAGAGGGGTAAAAATTCAAAATTTTTGAAAACCGGTGTAAACCATCGCGATCAGCATCCTTCAGGCTATCTGCTGGTAAAATTTCAAGTCAAACGGAGCACTACTATTTATAGTAAGTCAATTTGGAAACTGGCTAAAAATAGTAAATTGAGTGCATGCGCCGATGTCGACAGACAAGTCACGTGGTGAGGAGCGCCTCATTCAAATTTCAAGTCGATCGGAGCAATGGAGCTATCAGAAACAAGAGGTTACTATTTATCGTAAACCACCTCCAGAAATGGGCTAAAAATAGCAGGGTGACTAAAATTGGCAGTGTTGACAGAACAACGAGATCATAAGGATGCAGCGTGCAAAATTTCAAATCGTTCCGAGCATCAGAGGTGCAAAATTGAGAGGGCTTACTAAAAATAGCAGGGCATGAAATACTGGCGGAAAAAACGATGAAAAAAGGTTCTAAGTCTGGAACTTCATCCAGTAGCCATGGCAAAATGCGCCCAGTTGATGAGGAGGCGTAAAAAAATTCTAAGTTGCAAGTTTATCCTTCATGAGGGGCAAAATGCGCCCAAAGCACAAGTGGTCAATGAAAGTCAACAAGGTTTATCCTGTTGGCATAGCAAAATGCGCCCAAGGGAACTCAGGAGAAGGTTTTAAAATTTTCTAAGTGTTTATTTTCATCCTCCAACACATGTGAAATCCGCCCAGCTGCAAGAGACATCAAAAAAAATTCTAAGGCAAACTCATCCTCCTCCTGGGAAGAAATGCGCCCAAAAGGCAAATGGTCAAAGTGGTCAAAGCTTTTTATCCTCCTCAAGGGGAGAAATGCGCCCAAGAGACAAAGAAGTCAAAGTGGTCAATGAGTTTCATCCACCAGCAAGGCCAAAATGCGCCCAAGGGAGAAGTGAGTCAACAAGTCAAACAAATTCGTCCTCCTCCTACATGAAAATGCGCCCAAAGGAAAAGCAAGTCAAGGAGTCAAAGTTCTTATCCTCTTACATAGGCAAAATGCGCCCAAATACATGCATGTGAGGACAAAGAAGTGAAGTTGAAGGGTCATTCCTCTTGGATGTCTAAATGCGCCTAGATTGAGATGTGAAAAGTGAATGGAGGTAGTAAATAAGGTGAAGGATACTTCAAAGCGTGGTAAAAGGAGGTAGATGTTAGGCGTTATCCCTCTTCAAACCTCAAATGCGCCTAAAGTGTCAAGAGTTGAAAATATTTTCCTAAGGCGTGGTAAAGTGAATATCCCTCTTGAAGTGCTATATGCGCCTAGGGTGGTAGGTGTTGGAAAAAGTTCTGAGGCGTGTGGTGGTGAAATAAAAAAAAATTGCTAGGCGTTGGAAAAATATTCTCCATGGCAAGTGATATGCGCCTAAAGTAAAGTGTTGAGGGTGGAAATGAAGTGCTAAGGCGTGATTCTCCTCAAATATGAGATGAGTGATGGGAATTTTTTTTTCTAAGGCATTGGAGCTTCAAAAATATTTTTCAAGTGAAGTAAAATGCGAAGTGGTGGCTAGAAAAATAAAATGTGCCAGGCACCTCTATGAATAAAATTTTCTAAGTAAAGTTGATGTCTTTCTCACCAGCCAAAATTTTAAGGTGAAAAATTTCCAAGGCAAAATTTTCCCAAGAGATGATTTAAATTTTTTTTCTAAGGCACAAAATATTTTCTTCCTTAGAAAATACGCCTAGAGCTCTGGGGTGGTGGAATTTTTCTTGAAGCACAGATGAATTGTCGGAGATGAAGTCAGTGAATGCCAGCTGCACGGGTTGATAAAAAATTTCTCAAGTCAAAACAACAAGAAATCTTCACAGATGCGAAGAACGGATTTAAATTTCACAGGGAAATAATTTTCTAAGGTTCAAAATTCAAGAAAATCAAATGAACCCGTTCGTCGTGCACCCATGAATTTGTCGCGTTCTGATGGAAATTTTCTTCTGGGTATTGATGATTTCTGTTGAGGAGTTGATTTTAAGGTCTTCCACAGCTTGCCGAGGTTTGTGTGATGAAGATTTCAAGTGGGCACCAGGTTGATGAGTTTTCCTAAGGGAAAATTTGAAAATTTTCTAAGGCAAGTGTGAAGAAAATATGTTTTCAGGGTGAAATTCTCCAGACGATGAATTTGAAAGGAACTGCCTAGGTGAATTTGCTTAAATCCTTCGTGAAGATAGTCTTCTTGAGCCAGAGATGGATAAAATCAAAGTTGTCGGAGCTCCAGCAGGTGAAATGAATTTCTTGGGGATGCAGTTGAAGTTAATATTGTCAAAAGAATGATACGCCCTTGAGGAAGATAAAATTTGGCTAAGGCGTGAGGAATCACGAAGGAGGTGGAAGTTGGCTAACGGAGGCGATGAACGCTTGGCGTTGGAGCATGAAAATCTTGGTAAGTAGGTTGAATTTATATTATGAAATGTTCTGATGCCCTTCTCCTTGCTTGTTTTCCAGGAGGAACGTCGAGGCCAAGCGTTGATGATTTAAGTGATCCAAGACGATATTTTCACTTCGAAGGAAGAAAAGTTGCGAGAAAATGGCTAAGTGTTGAGGCTCAAGTAACAAAGAAGAAACGTTTTCAAAGCTTAAGATCGAGAAAAGAATGTAAGTTCGAGCAAAGTCGAAGAACAACGCCAAGAAGGAAGATCAAGAATAGTGTGAATGCGTTTCAAGATTGGAATCTTCTAGAAGGATGATGGTGGACATTATGGCTCATTTATTACCCCTCTCCTTTGTGGCGGTTTTTAGGGCAAATCTTGTTTAGGGCTGAGGTGGCACGATTCTAGCCACTCTATTAATTGTAACCCGAGCCGTCTTTTGGACTTGGCTAGCTATATAAAGGGGGAGTCCCCCTCATTTGTAACTGAGTAGACAGTAGAATTAGAGTAGAAGTTAGAATAGAGAGACAAGTTAGAAGTAGCTTAGTATAGATTGATAGCGTAGTTTGAAGAAGAGGGAAAGTTTTCCCTTTGAAAACTTTGTAAGAAATTGTTGTGAACACTCTCTCAATAAAAGAGTTTTTCATTGATGGTGAATTTCGTCTTTGTTGTGAGTAGCTAGCAAGGTTTCTTCGTCCTTCCGATTCAAATGGTAGCATAAAATAGTTCAAAGTAGTAGAATTTTCATTCCATGCAAGTAGATGTTGACTGTGGAATGTGGTGTTTGATCTAAGCAACTTCGTCTATCCATACCACTAGTGTGTTTGCTGATGGTGAATGTGCCTTGTGTGGTCAACTGGAAACATTGTGGGCCTAACTTCAATCACAGTTTGAATGATGGTATGCGTTGTTGTGATGGTATCTTCATGTCAAGTGGTGGTTTGAACATCTTTAGTCATCTCCCTTGAAGATTGCACCGACTCCGTGGAAGCTGTCCGATGCGAGGCAAAGCGAAGTCCGGTTAGAAGTTTGCTGAAGTTGAGCTCCATATCCCACGCCTTAGAATAGATTTAGACTCTCCTAACCTTACCCCATTTCATTCAGTACTTTCCAGTTAGAATAGGAAACCCGAACTTCATAGACAGATCTTTCGAACATTTGAATTCCTTTCTCCACTGCTGAACAATTCCGTAAGTCCCCTTGAAATACCAGCAAATCACATTGAGCCAACTGAGCCTATTCGCACTAAAGGAACCTTGGAGTTGAACACACGAACTCTCTCGCAATCTTAGCGTGCTGGATACTTTGATCAAGAGAGAATAGGGTAGCCGTTGGTAACTTTATTCTGCGTTGGTGCGGTCACGAAAAACACATCAACACCATGCAGCCTAAACACCTCATGAAAAAATAGATCTACAACTTGGGCGGCTGAAAAAGAGCTGGTAATGGCGAAGAAGTGAACAAATTTGGTTAGCCTATCCACTACCACATAGATACAATCCTTCCCTTGGGCCTTGGGCAACCCTGTGATGAAATCCATCGAGATGCTTTCCCATTTTTGATTGGGAATAGGGAGTGGTTGCAACAAACCAGCTGGTAATGTATGCTTATTCTTATTCATCTGACAAATAGGACACTCCTGAATGTAGCGTTGTACTTCTCCTTTCAATCCTTTCCAAGAAAATCTTTCTCGGATTTGCCTATATGTCTTGAAAAATCCTCGGTGACCAGCAACCGGAATGTCATGAAAGGTCAAAAGAATCTTCTTCTTAAGCTTAGAATCAGCCACCAGAAAGATTCTCCCCATATAGTGTATCAATCCCTCAATCATCTTGTACCTTTCATCATGAAAAGTACCCTCAATAATGCTGGTTGCAAACTGATTTTTGGCATAATCAGCAAGCAACATGTCCCTCCAATCTGCAGTAAGCTCACACAATGAGCTAAGATGGGGTCTCCTGGACAGAGCATCAGCCACGATATTATTTTTCCCTTTGACATATTCAATGTCAAAGTCGTAAGCTTGAAGCTTACTCACCCACTTTTGTTGCCTCTCGTTCAGGTCCTTCTAATGCATGAAGTGTTTGAGGCTATTGTGATCGGTCTTGACCACGAACTTGTTTCCCACAAAGTACTGCCTGAACTTGGCTAATGCATGCATAATGGCAAGCATTTCTTTGTCATAGATAGAGTATGTTCTTTCAACTCCCCTTAGTTTTCTGCTCTCGAACACAATAGGATGTTTGTCTTGCATCAAGACAGCCCCAATTCCTTCACCGGATGCATCACATTGTAACTCGAAGGGCTTGGAAAAATCCGGGATGGCCAGAACCGGACAAGAGCTCATGATCCTCTTAAACTTGTCAAAAACAGTGTGAGCCTTTTCTGACCAACAAAAAGCTCCCTTTTTGGTGAGATCAGTAAGAGGAGCAGCATTCTGTGAGTATCCTTTTACAAATCTCCGATAAAATCCACAAATACCCAGAAAACCTTTCAACTGGGTCAAGTTCTCAGGAGGTGGCCAATCAACTACTGCCTTGATCTTTTCAGGATCCACCTTCACTCCCTCAGCACTGATTATGTGGCCAAGGTACAATAACTCCTCCATTCCAAATTCACATTTGGATGCTTTTGCGAACAAGCTCTCAGCTTCTAGGATGCTAAGTACTTCCTCCAAGTGCTTGAGATGATCTTCCCAAGTCTTGCTGTAAATGAAGATGTCATCGAAAAATATCAACACAAACCTTCTTAACTGATTCTGAAAAACTCTGTTCATGCAAGACTGGAAGGTAGCAGGAGAGTTAGTCAACCCAAATGGCATGACTAGAAACTCAAAATGGCCATAGTGACATCTGAAAGCTGTCTTCTCCACATCAGATCCTCTCATTCAAATCTGATGGTAACCCGATCTCACATTGATCTTCAAGAAGAACTTGGCCCCATGTAGCTCGTCAATGAGCTCATCTATCCTTGGAATGGGGTATCGGTTTTTGATGGTGCTTTGATTCAAAGCACGATAGTCCACACACATGCGCATGGTACCATCTTTCTTCTTCACAAGAACCACTGCAGAAGCAAAGGGGCTCTTGCTTGGGCGAATGAAACCCATCTCCAAGAGTTCTTGAATGTTCTTCTCAATCTCATCCTTTTGCCTCTTCGGGTACCGATATGGAGTTGTAATTACCGGTTTAGCTCCTTCCTTGAGCTCTATGATATGTTCTAAACCCCGTTCAGGTGGTGGTCCAGGGGGCAAATCAGCAAAGACATTGCTCTTCTTTGTGAGTAGAGACTGAACATCAGGAGGATAGTCTCTTTTAGTCTCGACCGGACTAGCAGGAAGGATCATGCACTCTGCAACCCACTCAGCTTGATCGTGACGGATCAGCCTTGCCATTCTTTTGAATGACACAACCCAAGGGCCCTGTTGACGTGGTTTTTGAGACCGCACCAACACAGAATAAAGTTTCCCAACGGATACCCTATCCTCTCTTGAACAAAGTATTCAACATGCTAAGATTGCGAGTAAGATCATGCTTTCAACTCCAAGGTTCCGAATACTTAGAATACCCTCAGTTGGTTTGATGTGAGTTGCTGTGTTCTCACGAGGGGACTTACACAATTGTTCGACAGTTGACAACTGACAGTGGACTAAGGGCTTTCATATGATTTGGATGATTAGACAAGTGAGCACAAGTTTCCTAATCCTAACCGGAAATGAACGGAAATTAAATGGGTGTAGGGCCTAAGAAGTTCTAATCTACTCTAAGGTGTGGGATATGGCGATCAATTCTCACAAGCTTCAACCAAGCTCCGTTTTGCCTCACTTCGGACAGCTTCCGCGGAACTGGTGCAATCTTCAGAGGAGTGACTTAAGATGTTTAGATCACGATTTAGCATGAAGACACCATCACAACGACGCATGCCAACATATAAACCATAATCGAAGTTAAGCTTCACAAAGTTCCAGTTGACCACGCAAGGCGAACCCACCGTCAGCGAGCCCGCTAGTGGTATGGACAAGCGAAGTCTTGTTCAAATTGGGCACCACATTCCACAATTATTAAGTACTTGCATGAAATGAAATCTACTTTACTTTAAGCTACTTCAAGATGCTACGTGAATTGGAGGGACGAAGAAGCCTCAACAACTATTCACAACAAAGAAGAATTCACCATCAATGAAAATTCTTTTATTATGAAAGCATACATGACAACTTCTTACAAAGTATCCAAAGGGAAGACTTTCCTTCCTTTTCATTCTAAACTATACTATCGACTATCTAATTGCTCTCTACTCCTTCTCTAGTATCCTAACTCTGATCTAATTCTCTTTCTAATGAGGTTACAAATGAGGGGGACTCCCCCTTTATATAGCTGGCCAAGTCCAACGGACGACTCATATTACAATCAACTGGATGGCCCAGATCATGCCACCTCAGCCCTAAACAAGATTTGCCCTAAAAACCGCCACAAAGGAGAGTAGGGTAATAAATGCAGCATTAATGTCCACCATCCTTCTAGAAGATTCCAAATTTGAAACGTGTTCACACTGCCCTTGATCTTCTTCTTGATGTTGTTCCTCAACTTTGCATTGCTTCCATTCTTTTTTGAATTTTGAAAACGTTTCTTCTTTGTTACTTGAGCCTCAACACTTAGCCATTTTTCGCAACTTTTCTTCCTTTGAAGTTGAAATGTCATCTTGGATCACTTAAATCATCAACGCTTGGTTTCAACGTTCCTCCTACAGAACAAGCAATGAGAAGAGCATTAGAACACTTATAATATAAATTCGACTTACTCACCAGGATTTTCACGCTCTAACTTCCAAGCCTTCATCGCCTCCACTAGCCAACTTCTGCCTTCTTCATGATGCCTTAGCCAAATTTTCAACCCATCTTCCTCAAGGGCGTACCATCTTTGAGAAATTCATTTCATTAGCTGGGTTATTGACGATTTCATTCATCTCCGGCTCAAGAAGATTGTCTTCACAAAGAGTTTGAGCAAATTCACCTAGGCAGTTCCTTTCAAATTCATCGTCTGGAGGATTTCACCTTGAAAACACATTTCCTCACATTTGCCTTAGAAAATTTTCCAAATTTCCCTTAGGAAATTCATTATTTGAGTGCCCATCAAAAATCTCCATCCTGAAAGCCTTGGCGAAGTGTACAAGACATGGAAATCAACTTCTCATCAAAGATCTTCAATACCCAGAAGAAAATTTTCTTCAGAACGCGTCAAACTCATGGGTGCACAACGAACGGGTTCATTTAATTTTCTTGATTTTTGAACCTTTAAAAAATATTTTCAACAATTTTAATCCCGTTCTTCATCTCTGCGAACATCCTGTTGTTCTGACTTGAAAATATTTTTAAATCCATCCTGCAATGCCAGCATCTTCATTTTCGACAAATTTTACTCATCTCAGGAAATTTCATCATCTTGCAATTCTAGGCGTATTTTCTAAGGAAGAAAATACTTTGCCTTACAAAAATTTTGGATCACCTTGAAAATTTTGCCTCAGGAAATTTTATTCAACTTTGCTCACCTTGCCTGTGAGAAAAATCATCAACTTCACTTAGAAAATCTTCATGAGGGCGCCTAGCATATTTTATCTTTCACTCACCACCTTGGGCGCAAATCACCACGCCTAGCAATAACTTTGTTTTCACCACCTTCAACGCCTAGGTAACATTCTTTGTTTTCAACTTCTTAACAATATTCACCTATCTTCACCTAGGGCGCATTTCACTTGCCATATAGAAATTTCAAACTTCAATGCCTAATATCTATCCTCCCTTTTACTTTATCCTTTGGCGCATTTCACACTTGAAGAGGGTGGAATATTCAACTATGCCACGCCTAGCAATATTTTACTTTCCACTCGCCACCTTTCTTATTATCATCCTACCACCTTGGGCGCAAATGACACATGAAGGAGAATATGTTTCCAACGCCTAGCATTAATCATTTCACCCTTAACACTTTTATCTTTTGGCGCATTCAAAGGGGGTAGAGGAAAGTCAACCTCTTTTGTCTTCTTCCTAGCTTGCATGGCGCATTTCTTGCCTTGAGGAGGATGGAACCTTTTCAACGCCTTAGTGACCTTTCAACTTCTTCATTTTGTCTCCATATGGCATGTTTTGGGCGCATTTTGCACCTCATGAAGGATGAAAATCCTTTGACTTCTTTGACCTTTTGGATTTTGGGCGCATTTTAGCAAGGGTGAAGGATGGGCGCAAATGGAGGGTGGTGGAGGATATCTTGCCTTAGAAAATTTTCTTGAAGTCATCCACTTTGAGCTGGGCGCATTTTGATGGGTGAGGTGGATGAAGACTTGTTGACCAGCTTGACTTATTTTTGTCTTGGGCGCATTCTACCCCCTGAGTAGGATAAAACTTAACACTTAGAAAATTCTAAAACTTTCTCCTTGAGGGTGGGCGCATTTTCCCTAGGCAGGTGGATGAATTTTATACTTTTCTTTGACTTTCTCTAGCTTGGGCGCATTTTGGCCTGTGTGGTGGAAGAATTCTCACACTTAGAATTTTTTTGTGCTTGGCATTGCCTTGGAGGCGCATTTAGGCTAGGCAGTTGGATGAAAAGTGTTGACCCTCTTTGACTTTGTTGCTAGATGGGCGCATTTTGGGCATGGTGGAGGACGAGCTTCACTCTTAAATTTTTTTTTTATGCTTCTCCATCAACTTGGGCGCATTTTGCCATGGCTGCAGGATGGAATTCCAGACTTAGAATTTTTTTTTTCTCGTTTTCACCAGTTTTCATGCCCTGCAATTTATAGTAAGCCCTCTGAATTTGCATCTCTGAAGCTCAGAACGACTTGAAATTTTAAACACTGCATCCTCATGACCTTGTGGTCCTGTCGACACTACCATTTTTAGCTGACCTGCTATTTATAGCCCATTTGTGAAGATGATTTACTATAAATAGTAATTGCTTGCTTCTGATAGCTCCACTGCTCCGATTGACTTGAAATTTGAATGAGGCGCTCCTCACCACGTGACCTGTCTGTCGATATCAACGCATGCACCTGACTTGCTATTTTTAGCCTGTTTCCAGAATGACTTACTATAAATAGTAAGTGCTCCGTTTGACTTCAAATTTTACCAGCAGGTAGCCTGAAGGATGCTGATCGCGATGGTTTACATCGGTTTTTCGAAAATTTTGACTTTTTACCCCTTTTTTCAGGCTCGTTGGAAACCCTAATTTGAGCTGCATGCATCAAATGATCTCTATTTGTCTTCGTTTCTGCTGCATTGCGATCAACTCGTGATTCTGAATTGCTGGAAAGCGGCTGCCGGGACGCACCTGCTAAAAATAGTAAGTTCCTTACTGAGTGATCATCTTCATTTGCATGTCACACCACTGCGAAGCTCTCGAAAAACCCATCAGGAATCCTCCGACATGCAAAAGAAAACCCTGACATGCAAACCCTAAAAATAGCCTTGGAAGTCTGAATTCTGAAAGTTGTCGTCTCGTTTTGCATGTTACATCATTGCGAAGGTCTTGAAAAACCAGAAGGAATATGCATACATGCAAAGAAAAACTCTGCATCTGAGCCTTGAAATGTCCCGGAAGCTGGACTGCTAAAAATAGTAAGTTTGTTTTCGCTCAAATTTAGCATGCGAGTAGCTTGATGTGCTCTGAATGTCGTGTGACTGTCGGAATCTCAAAAATGTTGACGAATTGCCCGTAATTTCACACTTACTAAAAATTGTAAGTACCTCAGAATCTGATGAAAATCTGCTGAGAGCCTGCTGGAAGCATACTGACAACAATGTTAAGCTCTGTTTTCAATTTACTTACTTTATTCGACCTCAAATTGACCAAAGAAACGCAAACCCTAATTTTCAGACTTGGCCAAAATTCACGTTTAAACCCAATGACGGGCACAATCCTCGAAAGGCAGACATCAGAAAAGAGACAGAGAGAGAGAAAACCAAAGCCAAAAAGACCAGAATGGAGCAAAAAAATTAGGGGTCCCCATCTTGAATGGGGCGATGTGTGAAAAGGTCACAACAGGCCCCCATTGGACATTCCTCTTAGTACTATCCTCTTCCCATCGGATTGAAACTTGAGCTCCATAGTTTGCAGATTCAAGGAGATCTCCCCGAGTGAACGCAACCATTGAATGCCTAGAACGGCATCAGTATCTCCAATGTGGACTACATAGAAGTCATCCTTGACTTCGTAGTTTCCCAATTGCATAGTCATGTTTGAGATTTTCTTGGTGCATGAAATGTGGAATCCATTGGCAACCATGACCTTGAAGCCTTCAAACTCCTCTGTTTGCAGCCCCTTCTTTGCCACCACAACTTCATCAATGAAGTTATGTGTTGCTCCAGTGTCGATCAAAGCCACGATTCGCTGCCCTTTGATCATCCCTCAAACCTTGAAGGATTCGTTTATTTGGAAGCTCGAAAGTTGAGCCAAGACTCCTCCACTTTCCTTCTCATCTTCGGACTCTTCTGGTGCTCTTTCTATTTCACTATCTTCAAAATCAGATTGCTGGTCTGAAAAATCAGAATTACTTTCACCAGCTGAATAATACTCAATCTGATTAAATTTAACTCCCTTAGGGCAAACATGATCTTGAGACCATTTTTCCCTACACCGGAAACACAACCCCTTTCTTCTGAGTTCGTTCAGGGTCTCCGGATCCAATCTTGTGACATGGGGATTATGATGTTTGAACTCCTTATGCTGAGGTCTCAAAGGAGGTCTATGCTGAGGTCTTTTCCCTTTATCCCTTTTCTGAAAGGGGGAATTGGATTGAAACTTTGCCTTAGGAGCAGCCCACTCCATGTTTCTTGCCTTCTTCATGGCCTCCTGTAGGGTTGGTGGATCAAAGGCTTTAATCCAACCTTTGAGTGGTTCCGTTAAACCTTCGCTGAAAAGGATCACCAATCTCCTCTCCGTGATTCCAGTAACCATGACTGAGAGTCTCTGAAACTCAGCTATGTAGGCATCAACTGTGCCATACTGCCTCAACTGTGCAAGTTCTCTGAAATGTATTTCAGGGTCCTTTTTCTCAAACCTCTCGATGAGCCTAGTGGTGAACTCATCATAAGTTGTGATTGACCGATGACCCAAGGTAACTAGGCCATGGTACCACCACTCGTGCGCCACCCCATCAAGGTGTAGCGTAGCGAACTTGATCGCCTCTTCTTCTGCCATGGGTCTGAGAGCTAGATAGTTATCCAGCTTCTGTATCCAAGCTCGAGCTGAGCTGTTATCACTCCCGTCAAAGTGTGGAAGTGTAACCTTGTTGACAGCTTGATACAAGTCTCCTTGAACTGATGTTCTTCTTTGATCATAATGTCTCCCTTGTCCTTTATTTTTCCTTTTATGATCCATAAAGTCATTGTAGGACATATCCATCTTGATGTCGCCAGGGAGAGAATCATACTCTGCACGGCCAAGTCTCAACTGCTCCACGAGTGAAGCATTCTCTTCAGGATCCGACTGAGTGTTAATAGGTGCCAAGAAGGTGGGTTTGAATGGCCTGGCTGAGACATAAGTGTTGTTTGAACTATGCTGAGCAGCATGTCCATCATGCTGGTTGAAAGCACTGTGCTCTCCTCTATGCCCAGTGTTGTTCTGTGGAATGGTGTTTTGGCCCACTTTCCCCATCATGAGCGAAACCATATCCATTAAGGCATCCATCTTCCTTTCAAACCTCTGTCCCGGACTGATGGATCTCTCTCTGCCCTTTCCACTATCATCTCTGTTGCTGGTAACCCTCTCGTTACCCCCAACTGACCTCTCACCTTCTGCCATGTCTATTTCCTGAGAAGACTCCCAATGAGCCCTCAAGACTTCTGAAGCTGTCTGACCTTCTGGAGCCTGATAGGGCTGGAACTGTTTTCCAACCTTCTTGTCTTCCCTTGCAATGTACCTCTTTTCTCTGTCACTCATAGACAGATTGTTCACAGGATGGCAAGATCTTGGCTCTGATACCACTGAAATATTCCGAGCCAAATTTTTTCGGTTTTTCAAATTACAAATTACAATTCAATGCACCCGTTAAGGTTAGCAGTTAAACCAAAACGTTGCTGAAGCAACTCTAACCATAATGTACACCAGGATCCCGATATGAGCAAGGTGGGAGCATTGGTCAGAGGATCTTAATCAAAATGCTTATGCAATAACTCTAACCAAGAATGGCGCCGATGATGGCGAGCATATGGTCAGAGGATCTTCTACACTAAGCACTGAAAAGGAACTCGACACCAAGTATGTGCTACCCAATCCAGGATGGAGTTGAGGCGACCATATGGCGGAGTATTACAAACTACAATGCTTGAAAGAAATAACTGAAATGCTGAAAGTACTCAACACCCAGAATGTGCTTTCTGACCTGAGGTGGGAAAGTAGCTACCATAGGGTGGAGGTAAATTAAATACAATAGCAATACTGAGCGAGAAGCTGAACATTACAAACTATGATGAGCAAGAATAACCATACTGTCAGTACTACTGCCAGTTTACAATGTGAATGATAATATCTTGCTAGAAATGTGAATCAACATATAAATCAAGCTACAACAATATGTAAGAGTTTCCTTTATGGAATGAATGAAGCTTAGATCTGAAAAGGCACTAAACAGACCAACCTCAAATTCTGGTTTATGACAGTCCGGATTTCCTTGAGCACGAACAACAGCCCTGTACTTCACAAATCCACTCACAACTTGCTCAAAACTTCATCAATTCTCATGAGACGAATTGCATAATGGCTCTAGTATGCTGGCGACCAAATTAGAACACTGAGACTCACTCAAAAGACACCATTTATTTAATGCATGAAACCCAATGCAGATCTAAACAGTATGGCCCAGCAAGAGGGCGATTTTTCTTTTAAAAATTGAATACTCCTCTAAAAATTCTATAACCTGGTACAAATGGGCGCCTTGCCTAGACAGAGATGATTATGCAATACCCAGAACAAATATTTTTGTATTTTCTGATTAACGAATAAAAACATAAATCTGCTGTAGCTAAAATGCAATTCTAGAAATTATCTAATATGCAAAAATCTGATCTAGACAGCCACAAGCTGATTACAATGCACACAACTCAATGCAAACTCACAAAACTATACTAAATCACCACTAGTTGCTGTGTTGCAAGCAAGAAGCAATGCCCGAGCTAGGAGGCTTTCATTCCCCGAAGCGATTCCAGAGCCAAACCGGCAGCATAACAATACTATAGACAAAAGATAATCCCAATGAAGACCAAGACTCCCTTTTATAATTTTGGGTTGACTCTTCTCGAAACCCTAACCTTCTCTTTTGAGTCAAACCCTAATTCCTCCACAGGTGGCGTCCCACTTTTCCAAGCAACTTTGTCTTTTAATATCATTTTAATCCTTCCTCGAGAATGGCGTCCACTTTAAGCTTATATTAAACTTCATAAAAGATATAATTAATTCTCTTTAATGAAGTGCCACCCTTAAAGAACATCTTTTAAAAAGACTTAAAGTGAAGAAGCTAGGCTAAGGGGGTCAACGTTAAAATATAACATTAAAACGTGACTTTAATTAAATAACTCAACTTATCTCTCCAATTGTGCCCCGAAGCCATAAATGAACAAGCCAACTGATCAAACTGAAGTAGGAAGTCAACCATGCCGATCCCAACTGTAAAACTGCCAGAAATAGAATTTACTAAAAATAGTAAATTCCTGAAGGTGCTCAGAATGCCAAGAAGAATATACCATTGCGAAGCTCTCTGAAAACCCAGAAAGAATCCGCTATTGAAACAATCAACTCCGAGCCAGAACATCCTTCAAAATAGGAAACCCTGATTTTACTTTCCGACTAGCCTACGGGTCTCTGGAATAGGCCAACGGTCACTGAAAAGATCAGGCTTGAGACGGGGAAATTACAGATTCAGGTTTTGATTAATGGATACTGCCTTTGATTGACAAAACATTAACAAAACTCCATGCTTGATATTGCCCAAAAACTGTATTTATCATCATTTTAGCAAGGTTTAGACTATTTCATGCAAAATGCCTTGATGAAGCAAAAAATTTGGTTTTGGTACAACAGTACGTCCAAAAGTCCTTTGAGAGCGGAAATCATCCCCTCTTGGAATTCATCATTCTGGACGTCCGTTTCATTATCCGAACCCAGTATTTCTATGCCCGTAGGAGATGGGGGCTCATCATCATCCAACTAGATCGGCTCATTGTTCTTCTCTTGAATTGGAGAAGGTCTCATCATATCCGCCAAGGATTTATCCGCAGTGGCCACTAGCTCTTCAATGTTCCTAGATGTGGCAGAACAAGATGGCTCCACCCTCTGTCTTTTCAGGACAGGCTCTATGCTTGCAGCAACTTCCTTCCTCTTCTTAGCAATTTCAATCACTTCAGCACCATGGGATGCGCCTACATTTGAGGAGTACGATTCTGTCTCACTCAGTAAATCATAAGTGAGCGTCATTCTTTTCCGTCTCAACTCTTGTGTCTGCTGGTCGACCCACCATTGAGAATACTTGATTACTGGCCTCATTAATGTGGCCAAATCTGACAGCTCGGGCTCTGACCACTTCACGGTAGGAAGAGGCCAGTTCTCATTGAAACATGGTTGGACATATTCCCCATCATCCTGTAACTGATCATGCACTCGGCAAAATTTTGTTGCTCTCATCAAATCCATCGGTAGTCTAGACCATAACGTTTTCTTGACTTCATAATCATCAGCAGCATTTGCCCAAAAATCCTCCAGGTCTACTTTGTGTTTGTACCTTTTCCCATCCACGGTCCGAATGTGATGATAAGGGTCAAAATTGGCCTTGGACCAATAAGTTGTGAATGGATACCATTGAATCTCCAACTTGGCGCTTTCGACTGCTTGTGCTGATGGATAGGACTCCAACATGTTCCCAATGAAGAACGGGAAAGTAACCGCTGCCTTCTGCTTTGGCCTCTGGATGTTCTGGTAATCCTCCATCTGTCTAAGGACTTCGAGCAAAATCATCCTATTTGTAGGATAGATTGGAAGCCTGTAAGGATTTCCAGTGAATCCTTGGATCCTTATATACGTAAACCTTGGAAACTGGATAAACCGGGATCTGTATCGACTAATCAAGCTCTTGGCTTCATTGCTTAGTCTCTGGTGAGTTCCTCCTTGGAGTATGCGGGTGATATACATGAGGAAAGCATCGTGCGCCCGCCTGAAGTGAGATTTTTCTCTGAGTTGCAGTTGTGGGTAATAGTCATAAGACTTGAGTTCGTTCTCACCATTTCCTACTTTGCCTTTGCATATAAGTCCCGAGTATCTGTACATTCTGGCCAACAAATAGATGACGTAAGAGCTCATGTGAAAAGACTTTGTCTTCTCCAAATTGATCAGCTGTTCGTGAAGATTGTCGCTAATCATCTGGGACCAATTGAATATCTTCATGCCTGAGGTTATTTCATCAATAAAGTAATACATCTAGGACTCAAAAGGCGCACCTTGGGACTGCCGGTTATCCTATTCAACATCAGAATGATATCTTCATAATCCTCCTTGAAGTCTGTCTGACGCAACTTCTTGGGCATTTTCTTGGCAGATGGTCTAGGCTTTTCCAGCCATGACTTATTAATATTTGTGGCGCACAATTCAGATTTGCCATCATACAACTTTTGGGCATTCTCCTTAGTCTTATATACAGTCCAATGGTGTGCTAGGATGCCGAATGCCTCCTGAATTGCCACTTTGCCGAGGTGAGCTAGAATCCTTCCGTTAGGTGCAACAATTTGTCTCTCCTGCGCATCATAATGGATGGTGCCTTCTACCATCAACTCAACACATTCTATTGCTGGCGGGAATCCAGCTGCTTGAAAGATGCCATTCCTCACCATCCGTCGTGCAATTGGTGTCGGCAATCCATTATGTCCATATATCCTCTTTTTGAACTCATCAAAGTCCACATGTCTGAGGTCAATGTCTGCAATATTTTTCCATTTAGAAATAATCTTCGACTCTCGTTTGTCATGTCCCCATCCTAGTCAGCGCAGCTGGTGAAGAGGTTAGCCTATTATTCGATCCTCGTAGGCTGACAGGAGTGTGCAGAGGATCATTTGGGGCAGTTACTCAGTGTTTGGTAGCTCCAGTTTTGCAGTTGTGTCAGGTTGGGCCTTTGCAGAATCTTCCAGAGTGCATTTTCAGGAACTTTCTATTTTTAGAAAGTTAGGTCGGCGGTGCTATTTTGGGCGGGCACCGGTTCAACCTTTCGAGTCGACCGGTTCAGCTTTGATGATCAGACGGAGAAATAAGGAGTAATTAATGATTTATTAAATATTTAATAATTTGACTTTATATTAAAGTCACTTTATTGAAATATTGAAATATTTAATTAAATTGGCCAGTTATAAAGTATTTATTATACTTTATAATAAAGTATTAATTTTTGACTTAGTGAATATTTATTATTCATTAAATTGAGGCGCCATTTAATTATTTAATATTTCTCCTAAGTATCAAAGGTGAAATAAATCATTTTTATTTAAATGATTAATTAAAAGGAGTTGGGTCGAATTTTATCAAAGGAGTCTATATTTTCTTTCAAGGAAAAATCGAACGATTCTGATATTATTATTCGACTTTTGTCTTTTGCTCTAAGCATTGGAGTTTGCAAACCCTAGGGTTTCTGGCAGACAGAGAACGAAAACTCTTCAGAGATCAGGCAGACTGAGACTGTGAAATACCAGTTGAAGCTTGCACTTGGTGATTTCACACAGAGATCACAGATTGGATTTATTGAGTTATTTATTCAGAGTCAGCAGAGAATCATCATCAGATAAATAAGGCGACTTCATCAGAGGACTTTATTCAGTGATCTGGCATTATTTCTTGGAGTCCGTACCATTCTATTTGTTGCAGCAGACAGGTTGTACATTTCTGTACTTGCAGGCCGTACCTTCATCTCTTGAGAGATCCGCCTTCTGTCTTCAGATTCTTGCACTGAGATCTAGGCGCTTGGTTTTCCTGGACATTTCTGGAGATTTTGCATTGTTATCTGATTTTGGAGATTCATTCTTTTATTCTGGCCGTACCATCTTCATTTATTGCAGCCACCATCAGGTTCTTTAGGAAATAATTTATTTCTTATTCATTTATCAATTTTCATCATTGTAAAAGCTCTATAAAAAATAATAAAATAGTGCGCCCATGTTCTCTGGCATGTTTGAGCTTATTCCGTGAAGTTTTAGAATTTATTTGAATTTATTAGCATTATTGAGCAAAATCGCAGCTTTAGCATTTTGCCTGAAAACCTCATAAAACACAAAAAAATCACAAACTTGCAAAAACAACAAAAATCAGTTAGGGTTTCGAATTGAGAACCATCAGGGTTCTGACAGTGGTATCAGAGCACAGATCTCCTGCCATCCTGTGCTTTTTCAGTTGCTTTTTCAGTTTACAGTGTGATTTTTGGTTGCTTTTTCATGAGCCGAGAGATTATACATTATACTAAAGGTGTAGGGACAGGCAGAACAGAAGATTGGACAGGTCCACCGATTCCAGAGGGTGAGACAGTGTCAGGAGTGCTTGGTATTCACAGATCTAGCTCCAACAGTAGCGAAAACAGTGTTGCAACCCTAATGGCAGAACGTGAGACTTCCTCAGAGACTCGCAGGGATCCAGGGAAGGCGCATGCAGAGGGTGATATTACCGATGAGGAGTTTAGACGGAGGCATGATAATATGATGGACATGATGTCTCAGTTGATGGGTACCATTAGACAGTACACGCCCACACAGCCTCATTACATACAGATTGGTCAGACGAGCGGGACTGCACCAGTGGATCAGCCATTAGCATCAGCACCTCGGCAGCCGTCACCGATCTATCAGGAGCGTAGGCCAGGTCAGCCTACTTTCTTACCTAGGGAGACTCCACCACAGACTCCAGGGGCAGAGCATCAGGGGCAGCATCAGGAGTTTCAGCCACATAATGGCATGTCCGTGGCAGACTTGACGAGATTTCACGGTGAGTACATGTCACTAGCACCTGAGATCCGGCAGGCACTTACATTTCATGAGTTTATAGATGTTTATAAACCCAGAGGAGGAGGCAGATTTGACCGTAGACCCCCTCAGCATCAGCAGCCGCAGCCACAGGTGAACAGGGATTTGCAGTATGCGGTTAGCAAGATTACATTGCCATATTTTGATGGGTCTGAAAAGACATCAGCGAGGTCTTGGGTCCAGAAATTGGACAATTACTTATCACTTAGGCCTATGCAGGAGGATGAGGCTATTAAATTTGCTACCTTACATCTTGACGGAGTAGCGCATGACTGGTGGCACCACGGCATGTATACGCTAGGCCATCATGCAGTTAATACCTATCAGGAGTTCACTAGCAGGCTGATAGAGAGATTTGATAGAAAGGATCCAGAACTTTACTTCAGAGAGTTGGCTCAGCTCAGACAGACAGGCAGTTTGGATTCATACATCGGTGAGTTTCAGAGAGTGGCAGTCATGGTGACAGGGATTTCAGAACGGAGACTCATCATACTCTTCGTTGAGGGTTTGACAGAACCCATGAGAGGTTGGGTCAAGGCTTTTGACCCTCCTACACTTCAGGAGGCCATGCGGAAGGCGAGAAGCATGGAGCTTGCAGCACCTCGCAGCAAGTTCAATTCTGGGTCAACACCATACACGAGACCCAATAGGCCTTTTGATAGAAACAATGACAGGAATAAGCCTTTTGACAGGAGAAAGGATCAACCGGATCCGAAGAGACAGAATGCACCACCATTTGACAGGGAAACATTGAATGAATTGCGTAAGAAAAAGTTATGTTTTTGGTGCAAGGCACCCTATGATGAAAAGCATATATGCCCACTTCGTCCGAAGGTCAAAAATAATCAAATGGAATGGTTTTACGAGGGCGAAGAACAATCTGATCTGTCAGACCAGCAAGCTGATTCCGAGCCTTCAGATGTGTTGTGACGTTATTCACACATCGCCCCATTGCAAATGGGGACCCCCTAATTTTGGCTTTGCTTTTCGTTCGTTTTGGTTTGTCTCTCTTTTCTACTGTCTGTCTTTCTGGGATTGTGCCCTTCATTGAGTTTAAGCTTGAAATTTTGGCCAAGTCCGAAAAATTAGGGTTTTCAATTTTCCAGCCAACCTGAAGTCAAATGAGATGAATAAATTGCAAATTGAGCTTAACATTGTTATTAGTATGCTTCCAGCAGGTCTCCACTGAAGTTTCATCAAGTTTCGACTACTTACTATTTTTAGTAAGTGTGCAATTACAGGCATTCTGTCAGCAATTTTGGGATTCCGATGGTCACGCTGCATTCAGAGCGGATCAGGCTGGTCGCGTGCAAAGTTTGAGCAGAAACAGACGACTTGCTATTTTTAGCAGTCTAGCTTCCAGAGCAGATTTCAAGTAGATGTTACATTTTCTGATGCATGTCCGGAGATTCCTTCTGGGTTTTTCGAGACCTTCGCAGTGATATGACATGCAAAGCATGACGATGACTTTCAGCATTCGGCCTTCGGAGGCCAAAATTGGGGTTTGCATGCAGGCGTTTTCGGCGCATGTCGGCATTTTCTTTCTGGGTTTTCCAAGAGCTTCGCGACAGTGTAACATGCAAATGGAGCTGACCACTTTTCGGAAACTTACTATTTTTAGCCAGTGCTTGCATGTTGGAGATTTTTCTGGGTTTTTCTGGGTTTTTTAAGATTTTTCGGGCAGTATGACATGCGAGATCATCCGGCAGCCGGTCGGTCACTTTTCGGGCCGCTTTCTATTTTTAGTAGGTACCACTTGGGCAGCAGCTCAGCACTTCGGAACTGCAAACTGACCAACATGCAACTGAAACGGGGTCGAACGAAGCTCGTCTGAGGAACATGCACAAAATTAGGGTTTCAAGCTTGAGAGCTAAAAACGAGGAGTCAAATGACAAAGTTCCCTAAAACTGAAGTATCCATCATGGTCAGCATCTTTCAGGAGATCTGCGGGCAAAATTTGAAGGCAATCGGAGAACTTGCTATTTTTAGTAAGGTATTTTCGGCGCAGGCTATAAATAGAAAGTTGATCTCGGTGTCAGCATAGACGGGCAAATTCACCAACATGAAGCGCACTGTCCAAATTTCAAGTCAAACGGAGCTAAGGAAGCCTCAGAAACAAGCACTTACTATAAATAGTAAGTCACTTCAGAAACAGCCATAGTTGGCAGGTCGGCATCAAATCTCAGCGGGTGCAAATCAAACGTGTGATGAGGGACCTTTGGCGCGAATTTCGAGATAAACGGAGTCACAGAGAATGAAGAATCGGATAATTGCTATTTTTAGCAGGTCAATTAGGGTTTCCTAAAATCAGGGGCAGAACACAAAAGTTAAGCAAAAGCGGCGTTCAGTCACAATCAGTGCCCTTCAGGCAATCGGCACGCAAAATTTGAAGACATTCTGAGCAATTGCTATTTTTAGTAAGTTGCTAAAAATAGCAGGTGCATGCAGACATCAAGCCCCGACAGCACAATCACACCTCGAAGTTCAAAACAAGGCAAAAATCAGGAGAACTTTCTAAAAATAGAAAGTCAGGGAAAATTAGGGTTAGCGGGAGAAAATCACCCTAAATTTGGCAAAGGGCACGAAACACGTCAAGTTTGATAATTTTTCAAGTCCGGCACCAGAACTTGCTATAAGAAGCTTGAAGGAGGTTGGCAGGGATGAAAATTCACTAGGGCACAAAAACTTGAAGCTTGACCCTCCAAATGTGCCTTGACTTGTGAGAGGCTCCAGGAAATTTGTCTAAGTGTGAAAATTGAAAGCTCAGCATGCTAAATGCGCCCAAAGCCTTGAAAGGAATATTAAGCCACGAAACTGGAATCACACCCTGCCATTTGCGCCTAAGGCATAAATGAAAGTTCACACATGCATATGCGCCCAGAGTAAACTTAGAAATCACTAAGTGTCAAAGTGAATGTTGACCCTCTAATATGCGCCCAGTCCAAAATTGAAAGTGGCAAGTGCAAAATGCGCCCAAGGCATAGATTAAAAGTTGGATGGCTAGGATGCGCCCAAAGATGTCAGAACATGTTGAAAATTTCCTAAGGCATGTAAAATGGAAGTGGGCCATGCTAAATGCGCCCCTCTTGAAATTGGAAGTAGGCCATGTTATATGCGCCCAAGGCCAACTTAAAAGTTGCTAAGTTAAAATGGAAGCACCATGTTATATGCACCCAAGTGACAAAACTGAAACCTCCACCATGCATTTGCGCCTGGAAGGAAAAAGATTAAAAAACTAAAAGCTCTAAGTTCCATACGCACCTCAGAGGGATGGATGACTCGAAATTCTCTTAGGGCATAAATTGGAAGCTCCACATGGTATATGCGCCTGAAAGCACACATCCACATTTGCGCCCCACTCCAAAATTAAATGCTTCCCATCTAATTTGCGCCTAAGGCATGGATTGGAAGTTGATGATACCAAATGCGCCCAGTAAGATTAGAATTTGAAATTTTTTCTAAGTGGCAAAACTCAAAGCGCCAGAGGTGATTTGCGCCTATGATAAATTGAAAGGAGACATAATGATATGCGCCTTGACTCATAATTATTTAAGCATGACAAATCTGGAAGTAGCCCCTTCTATATGCGCCTAGGCTTGATGAAGGAGTTAGAAAATGTTTGAAGGTCACAAATTGAAAGTTCAATGTGCTAAATGCGCCTTAAGCAAAAGGAAATAAACTTCGAAGAATTTTCTAAGTATGAAACCTGGAGAAGATCATGTCATTTGCGCCTAAAAGCCCATAGCCTTATTTGCGCCCTAGCTTGAGGTAGTAGAGTGTGGGAATATTTCTAGGGCACGTGAATTTGTAATGGCCACCTTAAATGCGCCCTTGAAGTGGAAGAGTAAGTTCGAAAATATTCTAAGTGGGAATTGAAACCTCAAGACCCTAAATGCGCCCTTCATGGAAATATCAACTAGAAAAATTCTAAGTTCTCAAACTGAAAGTAGGCCCCTCTAAATGTGCCTAGAAGAGGGAGAAGACTTGAAGAATATTCAAAAGCATTAAACAGCAGGTGAAGACCAGACATCAAGGCGTTGAATCCATGCAAAAGAGGAAAAGGACAAAAGGTATCTATGCAAGGAGGAAAATGACAAAGTACGCCCAATTGAAGACAAGAATACATGCTTACATGATGACAAAATACAAGGCGTCTAAAGTGGGAAGTGGGTCCCTTTGCTGCAAGCTGTGGAATAT
This sequence comes from Sequoia sempervirens, assembly GCA_007258455.2. Classification (NCBI taxonomy): domain Eukaryota; kingdom Viridiplantae; phylum Streptophyta; class Pinopsida; order Cupressales; family Cupressaceae; genus Sequoia; species Sequoia sempervirens. The sequence goes on along the minus strand of VDFB02151665.1, from coordinate 12,482 downwards.
TTCAAGTGTTTAAAATTTAAAGCTTGACCCCTTGTTGGCGCCCAAGGTGAGTTTTTTTGTTTGAAGAGAATCTAGGCGTGGGAATTTGAAGCTAAATGCCTCATATGCGCCTTGAAGGTGATTTTCTTTTGACATTAGAAATGTTTCTAAGTGGGGAAATTTAAAGGTGGACTCCTCTATAGGCGCCTAGGAGTTAAAAATACATGAGTGTTTGGATTTGAAGTTGGACCCACTTTATGTGCCTAAGGAGTAGTGGACTTGAAGAATATTCAAGGCGTTGAAATTGCAAGTTCCCCTGGCAAAGTGCGCCCAAAGATGTTGGAAGAGGAATGTACGCCCATGCAAGTTGATGAAATATTATTTTCTCCTAAGTATTGATATTTAAATATCACCTTAGGGAAATACGCCCAACTTGAAGGAATATTAAAATGTGCTATGGCATGAGTAAAATTGGCTGTGGATACGTCGAGAAGATGTCAGCTTCGCAAGGATAATTAGAAGTTTTCAAGTCGGAGCAAGGAAATGCGCCTAGAGTTGAAGAAATGGATTAAATTTTATTGAAAATTAATTTTCTAAGGTTCAAAATTCAAAGAATTAAATGAACCCGTTCGTTGCATACCCATGAATTTGATGCTTTCTGGGGAAAATTTTCTTTTGGGTATTGGACGTCTGCGATGAGGAATGGATTTCAAAGTCTTCCACAGCTTGCCAGGAATTCCGAGGTGAAGATTTTTGATGGGCACCAGGTTGGTGAATTTCCTAGGGAAAATTTGAGAAATTTTCTAAGGCAGGGAATAAATGATGTTTTTGAAGATAAAATGCCTCGACGGATGAATTTTAAGTCGATTGCCTAGGTGAATTTGATTGAATTCTTCGTGGGACTAATCTTCTAGAGTCAGATCGAGTATCAGAGCTCCAGCTGGTAAAGTGAATTCCTTAAAGGTGATGCAGTTGAAGCTAACACTCTCGAAAGATGATTTTCAAAAGTGCATCTCTTAAATACGCCCCTGAGGGAGTTGGAAATTTGGCTAAGGCATGAAGAATTTGAACGCAAAGTTGGCTAGCGAGGACGATGAACGCTTGGAAGTTAGAGCGTGAAAATCAGGTAAGTAAGTTGAATTTATGATATGTTCTAATACTCTTCTCCTTGCTTGTCTTGCAGGAGGAACGTTGAGGCCAGAGCACAATGACTTAAAGTGATGAAGAAAGTAATCCAAGATGACATTTCAACCTTGAAGGAAGAAAAGTTACGAAAATTGGCTAAGTGTTGAGACTTAGTGACAAAGAAGGAGCGTTTTTAAAACTCAAGATGGAGAAAAGAGTGGAAGCTCGAGCAAAGTTGAAGAACGTCAAGAAGAAGATCGAGAACAGTGTGAACGCGTCTACAAACGGGAATCTTCTAGAAGACGGTGGCCATTAATGGCTCATTTATTACCCCACTCTCCTTTGTGGCAGTTTTTAGGGCAAATCTTGTTTAGGGCTGAGGTGGCACAATCTGGGCCATCCGGTCAATTGTAATCTGAGCCGTTCGTTGGACTTGGCCATCTATAAAAGGGGGAGTTCCCCTTCATTTGTACATTCATGAGACAGTAGAATTAGAGTAGAAGTTAGAATAGAGAGACAACTTAGAAGTAGATTGATAGTGTAGTTGGAGAAGAAGGAAAGTTTTCCTTTGAAAACTTTTGTAAGAGATTGTCGGGTAAAACTTTCATAATAAAAGATCTTTTCATTGAGGGTGAAATTCGTCTTTGTTATGGATAGCTAGCAAGGTTTTTTCATCCCTTCTACTTCAAGTAGCATAAAGTAGAATAAGTTTCATTTCATGCAAGCAGTAGATAGTAATTGTGGAATGTGGTCTTCAATTTGAACAAACTTCGTATATCCATACCACTAGTGTGTTCGCTGATGGTGAATGCGCCTTGTGTGGTCAACTGGAATATCATGTACTTAACTTCGATCATGATTTGTATGTTTATATGCGTCGTTGTGATGGTATTTTCATGCTAAGTTGTGATCTGAACACCTTGAGCTACTCCTTTGAAGATTGCACCAACTCCGTGGAAGCTGTCTGAAGCGAGGCAAAGCGAAGTCCGGTTGAAGCTTGTGAGAATTGATCGCCATGTCCACGCCTTAGAGTAGATTAGAGCTCTCTAAACCCTGCATTTTAAATTCAGTACTTTCAAGTTAGTTCAGGAAACAAGAACTTCATAGACAAATCTTTCGAGCATTTGAATTCCTTTCTCCGCTGCCGAACAATTCTGTAAGTCCCCTTGAAATACCAACACATCACATCGAGCCAACTAAGCTTATTCGCACTGAAGGAACCTTGGAGTTGAACGCATGAACTTTCTTGCAATCTTAGCATGCGGAACACTTTGATCAAGAGAGAATAGGGTAGCTGTTGGCGACTTTATTCTGCGTTGGTGCGGTCACGAAAAACACATCAAGACACTTGAAAATCAATTTAATCAAGGGCGCCTAATTTTTTGAGGTGTTAAGTGATGGGTTTTGCAATGATGATTCCCAGCAGACATTTCTTCCTTGCTCTGCAAGCTTTGCAATAAATATCCCTGCTCAATCTCAGCATCACCTGGTCAGCCGGAAATCAATGTTGAATATGGCCAGTTGTAACTTTGTAGTCAGCTACAAAGTAGGAAGTTAGCGAAAAACGTAATATCTTGAGCAAATGAACGCCTATGAGGTCAAATGAGGACTTTTCAAAATCAGTGAAGTCTATCGGACAAGTTCAAATGCTTTATGTGGTTTGTCAACTGAATAAAATAATATTTAATTTTTCAAATTGCATGTCAGCATGAAAAGTGGCGATTTTGTCCAATTAGTTATTTTTGGCGCCCCTTTGTGTTGTAAGATGAAATTCGCATGTGGTTGGCAACTGAACATTTTTATTATTATTTTATTCCGGATTTCGAGTCAGTATCAGTGTAACTAGAGGGGGTCCAATCAGAATCGTTCTATTTCAGTTGAGGTTTTAAATCTTGCAGTCAACATTATGGTGCAATTTTGCTCTATTAATTCAAGCATGGCGTCATATTTCATTCACATAGCTTGAGAAAATTCGTAATTCTTCAAAGCAAAGGCGAATTTTCTTCAGAGTTGGGCGAATTTCTCATCAGCAATCATTGGTGAAGACATCAAAACACTTTCTTTGCAAGTACAAGTCAAAATTATCAGGGAATTTCAAGGCAGAGTGGCAATTTTGGCAAAGGAAAACATCAAAAAAGATCTTTCTTCTTCTCAAATTCTTCTATTTTTCGTCTTAAATTCTTTCGCATGTTTGAAGAATTGGAAAATTTTGGTAAAACAAATATCTAGGTCTATTCAGAATAGCTTCCTCGAGAAAACCCATGTGCCACAATTTTTCAGGAAAATTTACTCCAGAGCATCAGTTCTCGAGTTTCTAATTTTCTCAACTGAAAATTCCTTGCATGGTCGAGTAAAAGTCAAATTTTTGCATTTCTAACGTTGTGGGTTGTCTTAGAATCTTTTTCTGGACAAAACCCATATCTCAGATTTTTCGCTGAAAATTACCCTTCGATAGGCTATTTTTTGCCTCAACGGGCTATTTTTAGCTTTCTAGAAAAGTTGTCAGAATATTGCCGTGTTCATAGTCAACAGGCAAGTTTTTTAGAGTGCAGCTCACGTAGACTGAATTCAAGACCAAATCGGTCTTAATTCACGATTTCATTAGAAAAGTTGGACCGATTTGTATCAAGTGCTTTCAGAGGGTTGGCAGGCATAGTTACTCAAATCCATATGGTTGCATGCCTCGTATGGCCGATTGTCTTCCAAGGCCAGTTTAGAGGGTTGAAACCGTTGGAATTTTGCATGTGCAACAAGTTTGTTTGCATTTCTCACAACCAAAGTGTGCACAGTCAAACTTCACAGTTTCATCATGCAACACTCTTTCATTAAGGAGAAGCGTCAGAGACATCAAGCTGCAGAAGAGATAATGGCCATCACTTCAGTTACGGAGCCGCCAAAGTTACCAGTCCATGAAATGCTAGTTTGAGTGTGCAAAGATTGCCAAGATTGCTCAAGTTGCTGACATTCAGATGTTGATGCAATTAACAATCTCGTTGAGGGATTGGTTGTTCGAGATCACGGCCAGTAGACTTCAGTTCCCACCTCTCAAAATAGATATTAAACACAGGTGTAAAACTTGGTGTTATCTTTTCAAGTTAACTTGCTGTCTCATCTCATGCATATCTATTTTGGGATTAGCTTTATTCACTTGGAGTTTTATTTAGGGTTTACGTTAACTGATGGTAGTGTTCCAGTTAAATTGCTTTCAATAAGGAAGTGCATGCTTGCACAATTGTCCATTTTTAGATTAGATGTTTTGGTTAACTGACAGTAGCTTTCCAGTTAACTGTATAGTTTCCTTTGTTAGGGTTTAGCAATAAATCTTGCATGCATTGCAAGACTGTAGTTGACTCAAGGTGTTTTTAGGGTTCCCTACACCTTTTGATGTCTATAAATAAGAGTTTTTGCTCATTTGCACATAACTTTTGCACGAGAGAGAAATATATGCTGAGCCTACCTTGCCGGTAATATTGCTCGTTCTATATCTGTTCATGAGTATTTGCTATTGTGATGAATTGTTATGCCACTTGGGTTTCATGCAATTATGATGGTGAATTCTTGCTTTAGTTAGATATAGTGGCTAGTTGATCGTAGATTGTATGCGTGTCTCACCTATGCAATTTATTATCCTAGTTGGCTATCCTTCATGTTTTGTGTTCAATAAACTCGTCCAGATTGAGCTAATAGATGTGCCACCTTGCCTTCAAGTTGAGAATTTGTACTTGGTTTATCGTGTGATGTGTGTGAGTAATAAACCTATTCAAACAAGCAATAGTCGTGCCACCTTGCCTTCACGTTGTGAGTCTGTACCCGGTTTATCGTATATTTGTCGTTTCCAATAAACTTCTTCCCAACCAAGCAAATAGTTGTGCCCACCTTGCCTTCACGTTGTGAAATTGTACCTGAAGTTTATCGTATTAGAACATTCCTGCTCCATTTCCTCATGCTCTATTTTCTTGAGGAAACTGGATAGATTTAAAGTAGTTAGCTTAGTTGTATTTAATGATCTGCGAAACCAGAAAATCCTTAGCTGCAACGTTCTTGGTTTTCTTAACCTTGTGCCTCTTCCAGCTGAGAACAAAAAGATAGGACTTAGATTACTTTTCTTTTCCACGCATTCCAACACTACGAGGGAGCTTCCCCTCCTAATTTGAAGAGCACTCATTACGCAGTGTGCATAGCTGTTCGTACAAACCTGCACTCCAGAGGTGTTAGTTTTTATGCCAACAAATCTGAAGATAAAATCTAATGAAAATCTTCTAAGTCTGGAGCAAATGGGCGCCCCTGAAGGAGAAAGGCGCCCAAGTTTTTGAGTGTCCAAACAGATGAATTTGCCAGTAAAGCTTTAACATGACTTCGTCAGATTTGATCAAGCTTTCCAATGAGATCATCAGCACATCAATCGGAATTGGCAATCGTCAGATGTAGAAGGCTGAATAGAGGGTTTGACACAAGCTAAAAAAAATCAAAATTCAAAAGCAAAGGTGAAAATAATGAAAAATATGCTAACTCTAGTGAAGTTGGGCGCCTCAGCTTGCCAGGGGCGCCCAAGCTTTTGAAGGCCCAAATTCAACTTTTTGACAGAAGTGCCTCGAAAAGACCCCTCTTGATTTCTCTTCAGCTCCACAACAAGTCCAGCCATCAGCCAATCCGAGCTCCGGGTCACCAGATCTGATGAGATCATCTGTAGAAGAGAGTTGATGAAGAAATGCTAAAATGGCTAAATCTGGACAAAATGGGCGCCCCTGAAGAGGATAGGCTCCCATGATTTTGAAGGTCTAAACAAAGTTTCTAGTTGAAGATGCCTCCAGAACCATATTTCCAGATTCAATCGAGCTTCATGCTGAATCATTCAGCTCGTCCACCAGATCAACTGAACATCTAGAAATCAGGATCAAACCAACGGTCAAACTGGAAGAAAAGTTGAATGAAGTAGGCACCTCTAGCCAAGAAGGGCGCCCAACTTACAATGCTTTAGTGAAATTTTCAAAGTTTTCAAAAGATTCAAAATGGCAAAAGGAAGAGAATGTCCAAGTTCATTGAACAAGCCAATTTTAGGGTTTTGAAGATAAAAGCAAAAGAAAGCAAACCTATTTCAAACCCTAAGTTTATTTAACACCTCTCTTTCATGTAATTTTCATTATTTTTGCAGGTAGCATTCAAAGGAGAAGGGTGGAGCAGCAGATTTGAAGTTATATTTCATGATTCAAGAACTCAAGTTTGCTGATTCTTCATTAAATTTTTCAGACCAGCAGCATAAGGCCTTGCTTTTTCATGTTTTTTCATCCAGAAGATCAAATTTTTGAATAAGGCCAAGATTTTCAAATTTTCAACCATCTGGGTTTTATCAACTCATTCTTCTGAAGAAATTTTCAAAAAGTTCATCAAGTTGCAGCAGCTGCTTTTTATTTGCATGGCAGTGAAATCCTCAGTGCATTCAATTTTTTATCATCTGGGTCCTCTCAAATCAATCTTCTGAAGAAAACAAATATCACAGCTTTTTTCAAGCAAATTTCAAATTTTAGGGTTGGCTGCTTTTTCAATCAGCCATCAGTGTTTTTCAAATCTGATCAACTGGGTCCATTTCTAATTGTATTCTGAACAAAACCCAGGTGCCAGCTTTTTTCGTGAAAATTTGAAGAAATTAGGGTTTGCTGCTTTTTCAGTCTAGAATCAAAATTTTCAAAAACGAACGATCTGGGTTGTCTTGCAACGAAATTCTAAGCAAAACCCATATCTCAAAAAAAAATTCAAAAAATTGTCCGTTTGACGAAGAAAAATCAGCGTTCTAAAAATAGTAAATTGCTCAAAACTTGTCTGAACATAGGCGAGTTTACAGTCATTCTTCAAGATTTTCGAAATGGAGTATACTCCCAATGTTTTCAAAACTAAATCAGCTCTCTATCATAATTACATCAAAACAGTTGAGACGGACTTGCATCACATCAAGCCGGTGTTTGATCTACACGCTTTGGAGAGCGCAGGCAACACTTCAATCAGAATCCTAGGACACTTTGGACTCCTCGCAGCAGCGTCTATTCCTATGTTAGTTCAGAGCCTCGAGTTCGTAATCGCTTGCATCAAGCATTACAATCCGGCTACAAGGGAGATCCAGTCAATTGATGGCAGATTGATCTGCAGTTTGAAACCTAATGTGATCGAGAAATGCTTTTCCATTCCCCCTTGGCCTAAAAATGTCACTATCTCAAAAGACGGATGTGAAAGGATGTGGGAAATGCACAAGGACAAATATAGCAAGAAGATTGCACAGAGGTGGATGAAAGAGAAACATAAGACTTTGCCTAAGAATGTCGGGCGAGGGGAGTTCAGAGATGAGATTGCCATCATAATCACCTTGCTCAACAGGGTCACTGGACAAGAAGATGCTACTAGGTTTCAACCTTGGATGTTCTACACCATACCCCACATCATGAAGAAGACTGAGTTCTATGATTGGGCCACCTTGATCAGTGACAACCTCCATCAGCAGATAACGAAATATTTCCAGATTCATGACTTCCATATGGTTTCTTACCTAGTCTACCTAGTGGCCTACCAAGGTCAATTCAGAGGGTTGAACACCGAGGGATCATTGAGCGTACAACATATCTACAACTATTACCCTCAATTGGAATTCACGAAGTCTCTGCATCACTACAAGAGGGTGAATGAGGCTTTCCTGATGTACACAGTGTGGGACCTGGACAATGAATTGCACATCCGTATCTCTTCAACTGCCAGGGCAGCAATGGCGGAGTGGGCAGATTGGTTCATACAATTTCCTACTTTCACCTATCTCAGAGTCTATGGCTTTTCAGGCACTCCACTCATGTTACCAAGGTACCCGTCAAACGAGGTCGTTTTCATGGAGTTCTTGAGGCATGCACGTGAGGTCCACACAGTCTTGAGGAACAGAAAGAAACCAGCCCTCGGTTTTCCATTGGGGTTGGGAATTTATACATGCAGAACAGCAGCAGATGCTAAGACCATGGGGGATGAGTTAGATAAACTTGGTCTCAAGCCTTACAGCGAGAGATGATCTTATGACCCTCATGGCGTCTACGCTGGCCGATTGGAGAAAAACTATGCTCACTTACCCGCTCTCAAAGACTTTTGGGCCAATTGCATAGATGAGTTCGAGGTGCAGAGGCGTAGTTACAACAGGCTCACTCTTCACCAGATGAAAGATTGCTTATCAGAAGACATTGAAGGGTTATCAGATGATGATGAGGATGTGCTTCTCCCTATGTATGCTCAAAAGCGAATTGAAGATCAGCCCCTTCCTCAAGTCAATTGGGCTAATAAAGAGTCTCTCTCAGTTGAAAACAGGACAAGACAAGTCCTCGAGCATAGCAAGGTTTTCCTAATCTTTAAGAGGAAAAACTCCATTCCAGTAGTAGAGCCGCCAAGGACACTTCCCTCTTCTTCCAGAGCATAGTCGAAAGGGAAAGGTATGGGTCACCTCAAGAAGGCCAAAGGTAGTAGATCAAATAAAATGTAAGAAGGCTAGACTTCTGCATAGTCATACAAGAGCAACCTACATTTGTAACAAAGCCTCCTCACGGTTCTATCTCGTAAAAGAAGTAGAGGAGCCACCTTTAACACATGTTTCTCAGACTTTGGCGTAGAAGTCTTCACCAATTCACATCGACTGATATTGAAGAAGATGAAGAAATTGCACTGTACCTCCCAAGGAAGTTAGTGAAGATACTACCGTGTCTTGGCTTCTGAGAGTCCTTTGGGAAGGGAGAGAAGAAGACCTTCACATCGTAGATTTTGATGATCTTGATAACATCTATCGTGAAACCTCCTTAAGAAGAAAAGCAAAGAAGCAAGTTCTCTTGATAGAATCTGGAAGTGGTGAGATGGTTGTGGAGGATCACATACCTCCCATAGATAAGAACAGTGGATGAGGAATATGGATGACTCTTGATGGTCAAGGCTAATCTTGGTAGAAATACTGCATATACGATGTCGGGCTTTATTCAGAGTTGTGTCTGAAAGCCTCCAGGAAAGTGTGCTCAAGGACGGAGAAGACAAAGCAGCCCTCAAGGCTGAAATACAGCAGCTCAGGCTTTTCATTTCTAATCTTGTCCATGGTTCTTCACAGGCTACTCAGTTGCTGCCGCAGGTTTTAGATACACCAGTTGATCATCATCAGTTGAGGCAGCTGGTCATTTGTGGGAAAGAAACTCAAGAGTGGATCGAGAGTTTCATTGTCAGAGGAAAAGAGATCTTGGTACGGATGTTTCAGTTGAGAGAAAACGCTCATGAGCTACGCCAAGGTATCCAAGGGTTTGAACAAACAGTGGCTGAAGTTAAACCAAGGCATGAAATCATCATTGCTGATTTAGATACGTACCTATTGTTCAGCTGGGCCTCGAAAAGAACACGGTGGCAGATCCTTGCTTGGAGAGAGCGTCATGTCTTCAAGGTTAAAACCTACGAGAGGATATCCGAGGAGTTTATTGCCTACAAACAAAAGGTGATCGAAGCTCTTCTTTTCATCAATGAGTTTGTCACAGAGATTCCCTCTCGGTACAGTCTTGAAGATGGTTCCTATGTCGGGCTTGATGAAGTGCAAATTCAATTTCAGAGTGTTGTTCGCAGCTGTGACAACAACAATACAGTTGGTGGTAGAATGAATCACCTTGCCATGATGTCAGCAAGATTTGAAAAAGCGGCCAATGAGGTTGAAGATTTCCTGAGATCAATTGCAAATGGAGAAGATATCTTGGAAAAACGCAACTTTGCTATTGATGGGATAGATGCACCGATCCGGGACACAGTTTCTTGCTTTTTAGCGGATGTGATTGAGATTTGAAATGGCTTTCATCTAGAAGCTTTCTTTCCGCTTTCTTTCTATTCTTGGAGCAATTCTTATCCATTTTTTGAAGAAGAGAAAGAAGATAAATGTAATAGTTGGCGTTTCTTGCTTTTCCTGCTTTTTTAGGTGTTAGATGTTATCTTCTTTCTAGATTTAGAAATAAAGCTTGTTTGTTGAGCAAATTAGATTGTAAAAGCAAGGAGATTTTAGGTTCCCTACTCCTCCGCTTTTGCCTATAAATAATAGCCTTTGCTCATTAGTTTTCTTTAACCATGCTAGTGATAACAAAACGCTAAGCCTAAGTGCCTTCTATTTGTTATTCAGTGTTGTTCAATTGTTTTATGATAGCAAATTGTTGAGTCTCTTTTAGCCAACAAGTAGTTATTGTAATTGTTGTTCCTATTGTGTAAGAACAAGTTTTGCAAGCCTCTTTAGCTGCAAGCTCTTGTTCCAGGCATGTGTTTAGTAATTTTTGTTCTAGAAGTTTGAGAAGTAAAATCATGAGCCTCCTTTGCCTTGGTATAACGTCTCAAATTTCCGTTATTTGTGTTATGCTTTTGTGATCTTAATTTCAGCTTACATTGAAGTGTGTAGATGTATGTTGAGAAAGAGTTCTCTTAAGCCTTTGTCAGAGAATCAACCTTGTTCATTTTTAATTTCTCTTGCTCTACATATTACTTGAGAAGTTAGAAACGTCTTTAGCTTAAGTTAGTTGTAGTTGAAGTTCTTAATTAGAAAATCTCAACTGTGGCATTTGTGTTTTATAAACCTTGTGCTCTAGCTGATCAAAAAGATAGGCAACTTAGTTTTTAGTTTACTTTCTTTCAACACCATAGCAAGAGGGAGCTTCCCCTCCTAATTTGAAGAGCAATTTTACTGTGCATAGCTGCTCGTTTCAAATACGCATTCCAGAGGTGCGAATTTAAACGCCAACAAAATGCAAGTTCTTTGTTCCCAATCTTCCTTGGGGACAGTCCACCTACCTTTCTCACATCTAAGATGATGAGACCCAATCCTTACCTATGCAACTAGAACCTAGCCTTTCCTTTAATTGTAACCCTTAGGTAGTCTTTTTTATCATGCTCCCATGTGGAGTTGAACTCTTTGATTATTGATATAATGTGCCTTTTTACGACCAATATGTTTTGTCCACATAACAATCCTAAACTTTTCTAACACAAACTTTCTTATCTCTCCATTAGTGTTAGGACATTCATGCAACTTAATGTCCCACTTGCTCATCCACTTGCTATTTTGTTTCATCCAAGTCTTCTTCCTATGGTTTAGCTCCTCCTCTACAACCATTTTGGGCTAGCGATGTGTATCCATGTTTTCAACTGTTTTTTAAATAACTTATTAAATGAATTACCATCGATGCCTCCATCAAGAATGTACCGGCTTCAACCAAAAGAATCTCATAGGGAACCGGAAACTTGAATTTGATACTAGTAGTGATTAAGTGCTTTTGAATTCTTTCTACCTGCCTCCACTTGTGGTTTGACATGCTAATACCCCAAACTTCACAACCATAAAGGACAACTGGCGTAACCAACAAACCAAAAAGGGTTTTCTTGGTTTTCCAATCCCATAACTCTGCTTTCCTACATCTGTTCTGCAACAAGTAAGAAGCTCTCCAACCACCTTGAATCATTTTCATTCTACATGTCTCCCAACTAAGCCTATTGTGAAAATCAATTCCCAAGTACTTGTATTCTTCCACTACCTCTAAAATGCTCCCCTCAAAAATGAAATTAACCTGTTGTTTCTTCCTTTTCAAAGAGAAAATCATGACTTTGGTTTTGTCGATGTTCACTTGCATCCCAACCTCATAGAAAGTGAGCTCAAAAGCCTTTAAATGTTCTCTCAAACCAAGAGCAGTTTTTGCAATTAGGATAAGATCATCCGCATATAAAAGTAACTTCACCACATAACCAGCAAGCTTAGTACTCTCCCCAGCAGTTTTGTTTAACCATTCTTCAAGTTTATCAATATATAAACCAAACAAAGTGGGAGATAGGGGACAACCCTATTTGACTCCAATGTCACCACCAAAGCACTCGGACATACTATCTTTGGTTCTGATTTTAGCTCTAACTTGCTCATAAAGTTTATGCACCACCGCTCTAAGTTCATTAGGAATCTCAAGTTCCTCCATTCTGTTCCAAAGTTTGTCCCTAGGCATTGTGTCAAAAGCTTTTTTGAAATCAATGAAACAACAAAAAGCTTCTCCCTCTTGAGTGTCTCAAAAAATTTCAATGAAGTGCCTAAGCGTGGTGCAGTGATCTATGGTAGAGTGCCTTGGCCTGAAGCCAGCTTGCCCTTTTGCCCTTTTTCCTTTTTTTTCAACCCAATTGTTGATTTTGTGTTCTAGCATGCTCCCATAAAGTTTTCCAAGAAGAGGATTGACCATGATAGTTTGGTAGTTAGATGCATTATTGATATCCCCACTTTTATGTAAAGGAATAACCACACTGGTTGTCCATTCAGTTGGAAAGCCACTTTGAGTGATGTTTTTAGAAAGAAATTTAATGTGAGGAGCAAGGAGCTCACT
>VDFB02151664.1:0-47788 GCA_007258455.2 Sequoia sempervirens | reverse complement strand
TTGACTTGGATGAGAAGATAAATGATGAATTAAAGATGAAAGATGTAATAATGGGTTGGTAGATGTAAAATGAGGATAAAAAAACTTATTTATAGACAATTGTGCCTTAGTACAGGTATGTGTAGGATCATCATGGAAAAAATAGGCCCTTAAGTGGCAAAAAATTCAGAAAAATCAGAGTTAGGCAACTTGACGTAAAAATTTGAATAAGTTATCTATATTATTTCAAAAATATGTAAGGATATAATCTTTAGAAAATTGAATGTAATTTCTAAACTACTAGGTTTATTTTTAAAAAATAAAAAATCTATTTGGTGACAAATTGAAATTTCAATGTAGTAGTACTTAAATTTCAGGGAAAAAATAAGAAGTAGGTGTCTGTCTAACCACCCTAACCACAATAAAATGATAATTGTTTTTTATAATATTTTACACATAAGTAGAGGACTCATGTCCAGATGTGATGCATATTTTTTTGTAAGTTTTTTTCCAAGTAAATAATTAATTATGAGTTTTTTATTACAACTTTTATATTAGATAAAAACTCGTATGTCTGACTACCTTAACTTGGTCAAAAATTCATGAAATTCAATGTTTGTTTTTTTAATCCTATAGTATACGAAGCATAGAATGTGATGCATGTTTTAGATTCAAAAAATGTGATACTGTTTGAAAGCTATATATGTTTTTCAATCAGCCTATCAATTAGGACTTTAGTCGTAATTCAAATAAAAAATGAATAATAATTATTTATTAAATTTCAAAGTAAAGCATAATTTATATTGGTGGAAAGTTGAGAATCTCCTTTAAAAATCCTTTTCGTTTCATCAATTTTGGGTAAAAAAAAGTCGTCAGCCACATACCCTACAAATACCCATCATATCACTTTTTGGCCCATCATGATCGTGCGCATACATGTACCTGATTATACCTCATCATTGGCTGACATGTGAAAATAAACTTTAAATTTCATTTTTTCCTGCTCAAAGGTCAAAATGGGGCTAGATATGACTCATTCACCACAGATGGAAAATGGGTCCCACCTGGATGGCATTGATTCACTATGCATGGACAATGGGTCCCACAAGGGCCAATTTGACAACTAGGAAGCTGAGAGATAAGGAAATAAAGTTTAAATTGTAACTTTGTATGGTATTTTATCAATTTAAGCCTCAGATGGACAATATGGGTTAATAGGAGCCTATTAGTGATGATGTAAAGGTCAAATAGGGCTTGGGACACAAAATTCAATGTGGAAGTGTAATTAAGTACACTTTACAACACTAAAATGAGGTCGAGATAGCCTAGGAAGGCACAAGAACCAATGTGAACATGTAAAACACATTACAACACTTGGTTAAAGTTAAATTTACTTTACAATCCTTCTAAATTAATGTGATGATGTAATTAAACATGTTTTATAATGTTGAATAGGTTTATTAAGTCTAGAAAAGTGTGAAAGTCCTTTACAATACTCTACAACACCTTTACAAGACATCGTTAAAAGCCTGCTATTCAATTTGCAAGGGTCCAAGACCTAGTGTGGATGCATGAAATGCCTTACAACACTTGAATCAAGGCCTCATTAATTCCAATTATCATGAAGTAATCCCATGTCAAACAAAGGGTTCTTTTTTCTATGGCACACTTTCAAATTCTTTGATGAAGTGAACATCTTTTGAAAGGATTCCTTGATGATGAATTGATTTGAAAAAAATGTCTCTTTTTACACTTTCAAACAGCAAGTCCCTTGAGTGGACCCCTCTTCTTTTGAAGGGTTCTCGAGGGACCCCTTTGAAAGCCTTTAAATTTTTTGATTGTCTGCATGGCTGCTTTTTGTTCCTTGGCATGTTTTATCTGTGGATTAACATGTTTCTTTATGGGTGCGCTTGTGAAGCCGCTTTCCAATCCGAATTTGTAGAGTCCCCCTTTTATTGGGCTTCCTTAATGAGAGAGAACTTGGGGAATGCCTTCTTGTGGGTCTACGGGCCTATAATGCACTTACTTCACTGTGCTTCCTTGATGAGAGAAAACTTGGGGGTTGCCTTCTTGTAGGTCTATAGGCCTATAAGATGCTTTCATCCTATGGGATTTGTCCATCATTGGTTTGAAGGCCTTTAGTGTACTTTTTTCAACTTCATAGTTCTATAGAGCTATGGAGTCCTTTTTTTTGAAACTCCCCAGGGAGAGTACCTGTGGAGTCCTTGTCCTTCCCTATGATTTCCAGTTCACCGAATCGTGGTGTGCTTCCTTGATGGTTCAAGTATACATCTCTAACTCTTCAATCTACTTTACCAAATTCTCATCGATATGTGCCCTCGTTAAAGCTGGGGAAAAATGCAAAGGAGTGAATTTTCACCCCTTGTGTAAATTCCCCTTTCACATACCCTCACCTTAGAAAATCAAATCCGAAGTTGAAATTCCACATCACCCATCTTCCTTCCATCCAATTGGCATTTTTCTTGTGTGTCGATGAGAGAATATTTGTAAGTGATGAACGTGTAGAGTGCAAATGTCTGTGTGGCACACTACTACCTCTCTTCAACCAACCAACCTGAAAAAAATTGATTCCTTCTCATTCTAACTTTAAAACCATTTATTCTCACTTCATTTTGATCTCTAGACATTCACATTCAATTTCTCAAGAAAATTATCATTCACTCCATAATTCCAACACTTCTTTATGAGCATTGCAGCATCATTTACACTCCAACTCCACATTGCAAGTGTGAGGCAACCATAGACGTTGTGGGCTTGGAGTCTTACGAGACCTTCCTTCATCAACACTATGGTTGTGGTGACTTTTCCAAGTCCATACCTTTCATTCTCCCTCCATTGGCTAGTGAGCTTTTGGGTGGAGGTGGTAACGCTTCACTCTTGTGATTTGATAGAGTAGCAAAGTATTTTTTGTAGTGTTCATTACAATCTTTCTTTCTAATTTCTTTATTGCATATTCTACTTCATTTCTTTTTCATTATCTGTGGAAGTAGAAGAACCAAAATGGGGGTTTGACTAAGGTAGGCCCCTATACAGCCCCAACAATTTTCCCCTTCTTCCTTGCATGTAGGTGGATGTGTGTGTGGAGCTAGCTAGAAAAAAGAAACTTTTGTGAGATCATCTTCATCACCCTAGCTTTTATCTACTTGCTTTATCATCTCTGCCTTTATTTTATGTACTTTATCATTCTATTTTTCCCATCAAAATCAACTACCTAGGCTATTAGTAAGTTTTTATGTAGTTCTTATTGTACTTTATGTTTTCTAGTCATAGGAATGCCAGTGTGCTAGAGAGATGACAACATGCCACATTGTTGTCCCAGAACTGGGCTGCCATCCTTGGATAGAGAGCTGCCTGAGTTGCAGTACCGAATCCAAAAGCTAGCTCACCTTGCCTAAACCTAAAGTTTGGGTCTATAGAGTGACAAAAATACTACATAGTACTTGTCATTATTGATCCTCACCCCAAGACATCCTTTAGAGTGAGGAAAGTTAGGGTAGCCCTCCTCTCTCGGCTCTCCATGACCTGGAGCCTTGATGTCGTTGGCCCCCCTCTCTAACAACTTCATAAAATAATTCCTACCGAGGAAAATACGTCATTGCAAACATTGAAAAGCATTTTTTTGTAACCTACGCACATATATTTTTCTAGTATCTATAATGGAACCTGAGAACTAATTCATCCAAAGAGAGGATGGAATTTCTAGGTGTTGAATGAAAAAGACAACTAAGAGGGGGGGTGAATCAGATGTGTCAAATGAAAACATCAAAACCTCAATAGTAATTAGATCTACAAGAATTCATTAAACCCTTATTCTGTTAAAGTTATTAATCAAGAAATGTAGATAAAAAAATTTGAAGAAACAATACCATACAAAAGAGAACACCAGATATATGTGGAAAACCCAATAAGGGAAAAACCACGATGAGGATTATCTCACAATATAAGTAATTACAAAATCAGTACAAGGGATTACTACCAGAATAGGAAAAATTATCCAATAGGGTTCACAATCAAAGCTCACTACTTATAATATGAAAAGAAGATAGAAGAGATATGTTACACAAAGAACACTATCTCAATGTAACAAGGAATCCACCACAATTACTCCAACAATTTCATAGCCTTATTTGAAAGATTGTGGATGTATTAAGCTTACTGCCTTTAGAATTCCAATACCTTGAAGTTTGCACTTCTCTTCTCAAATTCACATCACAATTATCACTCGCATCTATCTCACATCTATATTGAGTTCTTCTAACAAAACTACTCTTATTTATATCATCCTCAACCTTGAAAACCTTCTCCAAGGTTGGCAACACATCCTTTATATTTTCAATTTCAAATTTGGTCAACACCCAAACATTCCCATAGTTTATAGGAATGAAGGCGACCCATATAAACCCTTACTTAGGACCCAAATTTTTCCTAGCACACCTCAATATGCTTTCAAATTTTTTGAAAGGCTTCACATGTAGTGTTAACACTAGGTCAACCATTACCTGTGCTAAACACCATAAAACTATTAAATACATGATTCCCATTTGATGAAGATGACACATGGACCATACAAATATCTTTGAAATGATCTAGAACAATCCAAAAATACTTGAGATCCAATAAAAAATTCATCCAAAGTCACATAATAGAAATACTTCAACCCAAAACATCCAGTTAACCTTATACACACATTGACGCATTAAACACACATTGTACTACACCAAATCAAGAGAAAACTTCAATTTTGAAAGATACAAACATTATAAGAAACTTCCCGGATTCACGAAACCAACAACCAAACTATAGAGAAATGCAGAGAAAATACATTTCTCCTATACCACAACAAACACCACTAAAAACCTTGTTCACACATTGGTGAAAATATCTCACTCTGCACATTAATCTAGAAGTACAAACTCTAGATATAGCAACTATTAACAACCGTCAATGACATATCAGATCCACATAGGCATAATATCAACACAAAGAAACATGATGCACATCTCGGAGCTTGTTCTAAACATTTGCACAACACTATTTTCATTGTTTATCAAATTTTATCAAAAGAACTTGGAAACCAAGTATTAGAGACACCATCTTAGCACATTACACCATTCCAACACATCTCTAGACACAACAACACAAAGATAGCTCCATGTACTTAGAAAAATTCCTCAATATCTTAACTATACATGCACACATACCATTTTCCTCTTTTTTCACAATTTTCTCAATATCCTTGACATCATCATTCAACAACCTTTCTCAACACATTGTTGACATCAATGACAACACTAGCTTGTTGAAATCAATGACAAAACCTTCATACTTAAAAAAATCTCCCCCTTTGTCATTGATGGCAATGCATGATGTGAAAAACCATCAAAGACAACACAACAACTTTGAACACACTCTCTCATTATTTCTTTATACTTTCTCTCCCCCTGTTTAGATAAAAAAAATCACATGATTCTTTCTCCCCCTTTGATGTCAATGGAAAAGGATAAAGTATTTTTCATTGTTCTCCCCCTTTGACATTGAACCAAGATACTTTCTCTAAGTACTCCACCTTAGGAGTGCACCCAACCAAATTAGCAACTCTCCATAATGAAAACACATGACACTACCTACTCCCCCTGAGAGGTAGCCACCAACATCATTCTAAACAAGAGATGAATCCATAGATCCACTGGACTGATGCATCTCCATATGCATCTAGTTCAAGGAAGGAGGGGCAATAACCCCCAACTTCTCCTGAAGATACTCAAAAGTATCCTTAGCAAGAGCCTTAGTAAATATGTCAACAATCTGATCCTTTATAGGTACATATTCAAGCTTCACCTCATTCTCCATGACTTTCTCTCTCAAAAAGTGATACATAATTGATATATGCTTTGTACTTAAATGCATCACTAGATTCTATGAAATGTTAATAACACATGTATTATCAAAAAACATAGAAATAGGCTCATCATACATTACTTTGATATACTTCAATATTTGTCTCATCCACAATACTTGTGTCCAAGAAGATGTTGCTGCAATATACTTAGCCTCTATAGTGGATAAGGAAATTGAATCTCATTTCTTACTTAACCATGATACCAATCTACATCCAACAAAGAATGCACCACCACTTGTACTTTTCCTATCATCAACACAACCAACCCAGTCTGCATTTGTTTATGCACTTAATGTGAAATTAGTATCCTTAGGATACCATAAGCCATACTCTAGAGTGCCTTTTAAATATCTAAATATCCTCTTCACTACTACAACATGTGTCACTTTAGGATCTTCTTGAAATATAGCCACAAGAAAAACTGCATGTATGATATCTGATCTAGTAGTAGTTAGATATAGAAGTACACCAATCATAGATCTATATTTTCTCTAAGTAGCCTTAGGTGAATCAATATCCTTGCTCAATTTGCAACCAATCACCATAGGAGTACATACCGATTTGGATTCTTTCATTCCAAATTTCTTCAACATCTCTTTGACATACTTTGACCATGAAATGAAAATTCCTTTATAATCTATTTGATTGATTTGTAACCCAAGCAAAAAATTCATCTCCCCAAATATTGACATCTTAAACTCTTTCTACATCTCTTTTGAAAATCTCTTATAGATAGCTTCACTGCCTCCAAAGATACTATCATTAACATACACAACCACTATCAAGATTTTTTCTTCCTCAATTTTGAAGTAAAGATTACTATCTATAGTGCCTTTACTAAATCCTTGTTGTATCAAATATTTGTCCAATCTTGCATATCAAGCTCTAGGAGCTTGCTTTAATCCATACAATTCTATTTTAAATCTACAAACCATATACGGTTGATCTAATATCTGAAATCCTTTCAGTTGTTCCATGTAAACCTCTTCTCCCAACTCAATATTTAGGAAATCAGACTTCACATCCATCTAATAAACTTTAAAGTCCTTATATGTCGAGAATGCCAAAAAAATCTTGATTGCTTCCATCCTAGCCACTGGAGAAAATGTTTCCTCAAATTCTATTCCTTTTACATGTGAGTAACCATTAGACACAAGCCTTTCCTTATTTCTTACCACTTCTCCATTCTCATTCAGTTTGTTTCTGAATACCCACTTACTTCCAATTATGCTCTTGTTTTTCAGTCTAGGAACTAGTTCCAAATTCTATATTTTATCAATCTACATAAGTTCTATCATTTCCTTCATCCAATGTTCATCTTTGTGTGCCTCAATCAGTATTTAGGTTCGATTTTAGGGAGTAAACACAGATTAACCTCAGCTTCAACAACTTTGCTTCTTGTCAATACTCCTTTCCTCTTTTCTCCAATGATCTAACCTTTAGAATGATTTATTTGCACATACTTAGGGGTCTTCAAAGTCTTTTCCAAAGCTTCTTCTTCTTCATTTTTCACTTCTTTTTCCTTATCTTTTTCTTCTTATTCTTCTCCACAAGTAGGTTCATCTGATACATATCCATCTATAGCAATTGAATTATGAAAATTTTCATCAACCTTAACATTACCCTAGTAGTGTGCTGGTAGTACATCTTGTTGTTGGAATGAATTGTATTGAAGGTTACCTTGATAGTGCGTTGGCGGTCCTTGTTGGTTTTGTTTAAGACTGGTACTATGATTGTGCAATCATAGTACACCTTGCTATTGGGATGAACTATTTAAAAGGTTACCCTAGTAGTGTGTTGGTAGTACATCTTGTTGTTGGAATGAATTGTATTGAAGGTTACCTTGATAGTGCATTGGTGGTACACCTTTTTGTTAGAACTATTGAATGTGAAGGATACCATGTGGCACACCTTGTTGATTGAAAAGGGTACCCTATGACACACCTTGTTGATTGAAAAGGGTACCCTTTGGCACACCTTGTTGATGTTTCCTACGTATTTCATTTGTGACATTACCTTATTGCAGGTTTTGTTATGAAAATTGCCCTTGTTGAATTTATACGTTTTAGGAAGGGTCAATATATGAAGTGTTTTAGGATATGTATTGTCATGTTTGTGGGTTGTTACCTTACAACATATATTGAGATGAGCCTCCTTGATATTGTTGGGTTACTATTGCTTGCTTTATTTGGGATAGTTTCCTAAACAAAGGTTTGTCCATTGGTTGTTGTCTAGGATGATCATGACTTTGTGATAAGATTGGTGGCATGTTCAAAATTTTCATTGGTTTGTGTATTTTTCTCACAACTGAGTTATCACCTAAGGGAATGAGGTTGGTATCCTTAAGACCTTCCACATTAAAGTCTATAGGAAGCTTAGCATGACATTATGCTAATTTGAAGTAGGCATTTAATCTTTTCCTAGGAGTTTCTCCATCAATTTAAGTACCTTGGGATTCTTAGAGCTTCCTCATCTAACTTTTCCTCACTATCCACTTCTTCTATGACCACATTCTTTGGATTTTGGTTTGACTTATCCATTATTTCTTGTTGTCTACTATGATGCCCCCTCAGTTTGCTTATATTTGGATAGCTTGTTGGAGTTCACCTAGACTTTATGATGTCATTTTTCTTGACTTTATATACTGCTTGATAAACAACATTATGATGCTTAGTTTAGTGTTATTGATAACATTATGATGTTTGGTTTTATGATGTTAATGGAATTGTGATATTTGATGTCTTTTACTTATGCTATGTTTTGTAGATTAGTTAATTGTTTATTTGAATATGATGATGTAGTGAATAGATAGATGTATGAGATATCTTGTTGTGATAATAGTTTTTGTGTGTCGGTGATGGGGACCATGTTGCATCACTTGCTTGTGAGTGCCCTGTGACTCTATGATTTCCCCATCACAGTGTGACCAATTATTTCTATATGCACATGTTTGATACCTTGTTTTGTTGTAGGTTGCAGGTACAGGGCATCGACTCCACTGTTTATTAGGTCTAAGTGTGTCAGAGCTCAATGGAGTTGTTGTTTGGAGGTTACACTGGGTCCCCCACTTCGAGCCATCATCCTTTTCAAGGATGAATTTCTATTGTCGAACCCTATTAGTAAGTCTTTGGTATCATTTCATTTTCATGTGCTTGTCTAACCTTTGTCATGTTTTTGTTTGCTATATGTTGATTAATCTTGAGTCATGCCCGAGTCTTGTGCTTGGTTTAATTATTTCATTTTATTTTGAGTGTCAAACATGAGGGTTGGGGTAATGGTGTAAAATTCTAATTAAATTAATAAATTAAATTATATATATATAAACGTATATATATTAATATACGTGCATAAGAAAACTATACTTGAAAATTAAATAATAAATTAGTACAACAAACCCTTATGATTTGCTCCATTTTTTGCTTCCACCCATTATTTTAATGTATTTTTTAGAATTTTTTTGAAAATTTCAACACTATTTATCAGGATGGCACAAGTTTTGGCATTTATTGTGTTGATCAATACAAGTTGGCGCTAATCTAGGCACTAATTAGCACCAAAAGTAACACCATCTTTAGCATCGATATTAGCTTCAGGTGTAGCATCACTTTTAGCTCCGACTTTAGCTTCGAGTTTAGCTTCAGGTTTAGTGCTAGTTTAGACACCCCTATGTCGAAGGGACTTATTTATATGTCTCATCAACGATGTAAAATAGTGAAATGTCAACAAGATACAGGCATATCAAGGAGAAAATTACTTATGTCACATCGACAAGCTATATCTACAAGTGCTCGGTGAAACAAAACTCTTGGATATAATGAAGTAATGTTGATGAGACATTGAGATATTGGTAAGACAAATAAGATTGTCTCATTGACACTCTTCAAGTATTGATCAAAAGCATACACCACTATACCACCAGGAAGGTGAGCAACATATGCGGTAGAGCGGTATACACCACAACCCCACAAATAGAAGCCTTGAACAAGGTGGTAGTGCAGTAAATATCAGAAGGGAAGGGAAAAATACTACTATACCATAGTGATGATCACAAGTCTCCCCGACATGGCAGAGTTACATGGATATATAAAGAAATACTGCCGAAGGAAAATATCGATGATATAGTGACATATTAGCAAGAGATATTAACTTGTCTCATTGACATAAACAACCAACAATAGAGGAGCATAAGATCTAATTTTGATGAGACATTAAGATATCAATAAGACAAATAAGATTGTCTCATCGAAAATCTTCAAGTAATGATCAAAAGCATACACCACTATAGCGTCGAGAAGGTGAGCTACATATGTGATAGAGCGGTATACACTGCAACCCCGCAACAAGAAGCCTTAACCAAGGAAGTAGTGTGGTAAACGTGGCATCATTACAATTTACAAAAAATCACATCAGTTTCCAAAATTAAATGCTATTAAATTATTAAGTGATGCAAAGGCCAGGAGGATCACAATTCAACTCAACCAATCATTCAAAGCATTGATACAAAATTCTTGATCTTAGGAATTATTGGCTTACTTTGTACTAACACAACTGAGAAATCATAAACAAAGACAAAAATGCAACAAACTTTCTTCACTTGACAACTTTCATAAATTGATTCATCTCAAACAATGATTAAGTGCATTCTAGATCATATTGGAAAGATTGTCATGGCAGCCCATAATTTAATGCAATGAATAGTCACTAATAACTTTCACAAAAAAATAATAAAGCCAATCACTTTAGTGAGATTTAAAATAGCACAATTAGATAAATTTCCTCCAATTTTTATGAAGATCCAATGGTGGAAAATAAATTTATTGCATTTTTCCCAAAACTGCAAACCCTAGGTAGGGTTCAGACCTACTCTCACTAAAATGATCATAACTTATTCAAATCTTAATGAAATTTGATGAGACTTGAAGTAAATGAAATTAGACTCACATGGAAAAAAAATAAAATTTGTTTTAGATCCAAAATATAGACCTTACAATCCATACTATCATATTTTTTAGACTGTAAATTCTGCACAATATTGTTAGAATAGGGCAATCTCACCAAAATAGTCATATCTCCCACAAAACTCATTAAAATTCAATGAGACAAAAAGAATTGGAAACTATAAACAAATATATTTACATCCATATATGATACTCCATTATTTGAGTCCATACCAGGCCATACAATGCACAACTTTAGCCTGGAAACAATGTAAAAATAAGAAAATGCACAGAAAATTTGTGGTTTCCATTCATCAAACTTCAAAAACAATGTCTCCAACCACCAATTCGAGTTTATGAGTGTGTATTTATACATTTATAACCAAAAACAACCATTTTTAACTACTTTTTGATTAGTTTGTTGACAAAATGCCTTAATGACACTTTTCGACAAGTTGCTTGACAAATTTCTTGAGCAACTTTCACAATTTTAACAATATGGAACAACTTTCAACATTATTTGAAAAATGACTTAAAATATGACTTCTAAGACTCAAACACTTCTAAAATGGTTTGATAAACCTTATTATAAGACCCAATACACAAAATAGAGCAACTATTTACAAATGGCCTCATAGAGGCAATAAATCAAACAGGTGCTCCTGCACCAAACTCCCAGGGGAAAAGGAATTGAAGCCCCTTTGACTTATCTTCTTCTTGATCTTCCAGTTATTTTTCACTTTGTCCTTTGTATTTTCAACCTTATTTGGTCCTTTCTTCCTCTTCTTCTTATACCATCTCTTCTCCATCATCTTCTCAACTTCTAGGATCCAAAACTCCATTTCTTGTGTATAAACATCAGTAGCATCATCTATATCTCCATTCTCATCAGTAGTGTACCATATATAACCTACATCATCTCCTTGAAAATCTGCATGTATCTCATTAGGAAGAAAATATGCAACATTGTCATTATCAACCTTATTATCAACAACATCTTGAGGATTAGTACCAACCTTATCAACAACCTTCTCTACTTGTTCATCAATAATTTCATCAACTACTTGATTACCAACAACCATGTCATTCATCTCAACATCAATATTTTCATAAAAAAAGAAGAAATTTTTTCATCTTCAAAAACAATTGGAATATCACATTTCTCAACAAAGTTTACCTCTACCTCATGTGTTGTTATACTTGCTTGTTTTTTCCTTATTTGAATAATATTTTGTATAGGCCATTCAAATTTATTTTTCATGGTCAAGTTCCAACTTGTTTCTTGTTTGATCCATTGTTCCATCTTCATCATGGACTCTGCATAAAAATCATTGAACTCTGCTTCCCTTCTTCTCATCTCTTGCTTTAATTTAGCTATCTATTTTTCAATCATATCTTGTCTCTTCCTTTCCTCCTCTACTTGCAAACATCTTCTAATCACTTCCATCTTTTCCTCTTCTCAAGCAAGCTTCTTCTCTCTTCAACTTCTCTCAACTTTATTTTCCTTCTCTTGGTAGAAACTAGGTTCTTCTTAACCCAGACAAACCACAACTCACAAACAAAAAACCACAAATTTTTTTCTCTACCCAGACCTTTCTCAGCTCTGATACCAATTTGATGGAAAGGCTAGGAGGATCACAATTCAACTCAACCAATCATTCAGAGCATTGATACAAAAATCTTGCTCTTAGGCATTCTTGGCTTAATTTTTAGTAACACAAATAAGAAATCATAAAAAAAGAAAAAAATTCAACACACTTGCTTCAATTTACAACTTTCATAAATTTATTCATCTCAAACAATGATTAAGTGCATTCTAGATTATATTGGAAACATTGTTATGGCAACCCACAATTTAATGCAATGAACAATCATTAATAACATTCACAAAAAAAATAAAAAATCCAATAGCTTTGGTAAGATTGAAGATAACATAATTATAGAAATTTTTTCCAATTTTTATGAATATCCAATAGTGGAAAAGAAATTTATTGCATTTTTCCCAAAACAGAAAACCCTAGGTAGGGTTTAGACCCGCCCTCACTAAAACAATCATAACTTATTAAAATCTTAATGAAATTTGATGAAACTTGAAGAAAATGAAATTATATTCACATGGCAGAAAAATACAATTAGTTTCAGATCCAAAATATAGACTTTACAATCCATATCATCACATTTTTCAGACTATAAATTTTGCACAATATTGTTAGAATAGGGTAGTCTCACCAAAATAGTCATATCTCCCGCAAAACTCATTAAAATTTAATGAGACAAAAAATATTGAAAACTAGAAACAGAGATATTTCCATTCATATATGATAATCCATTATTTGAGTCCATACTAGGCCATATAATACACAACTTTATCCTGGAAACAATGTAAAAATAGAAAATGCACACAAAATTTGTGGTTTCCATTTGTCAAACTTCAAAAAAAATGTCTCCAACCCCCAATTCAATTTTTTGAGGGTATCTTTATACATTTCCAATAAAAAAAAACCATTTTCAACTACCTTTTGATTAGTTTGTTGACAAAACACCTTAGTGACACTTTTTGACAAGTTGCTTGACAACTTTCTTGAACAACTTTCACAACTTTTACAATATGGAACAAATTTAAATATTATTTGACAAATGAATTAAAATATGACTTAATAAGAATCAAACACCTCTAAAATGGTTTGATAAACCTTATTATAAGACCCAATACACAAAATAGAGCAACTATTTACAAATGGCCTCATGGAGGCAAGAAATCAAACAGGTGCTCTTGCACCATTAAGGGTTTCCAAAACTAATATGACTAAATACCACACCATCCAAGGATAAGTGAGTTTTCCCAATATCACACTCAATTGCAGTGCACTAGTGTGGAAGGATCTAAGGATATGAGAAGAAGAAGTCCTGCAAGTGTGAAATACTCGAGCAAGTGCACAAAAACTCTCTAAAAGAGCTCTATTAATATAAAAATTCTTTCAAGGTGTTATCATCTAAAGCCATAGTAGAGAAAATTGAAACATGCCTCCTAAAAGAAAACAATCAGAAGCAAAAGAAAGTTAGCCTAAAACTAAAGATGAAGAACCTAAAGTAAAGAAGAGACCACTCCATCAATCCATATTAGATATACTTCCAGGGTCTACTAAAGAGGGTAATAAGAAGTTTCTCATGGACACCACACAAAGTTGTAGGGGTGCCCTCATTTCCAAATCTGGATGGGACCTCTTTTGGTATTTTTACAGTAAGAGAAATGAGAAGATTTTAGTGTCAAATGCTTAGATGTTGGATATAGCAAGGTTGATTGTCCCAAATGTGTTTGTTGATGTAGAATTTATCAGACTGTTAGCCAAACACTATCACTCAGCTTCCAAAATAGTAAGGTTTCCAAATGGCACAGTATTGGTAGAAGTAACCAAAAAATCCATCATTGAGTGTTTTGGCTTAAACAAGTAGGCTCTGACAAAGATAGACCTACAGAAAAGTGAGGAGGATTATGATAGGTTAAAAAAGACTTATAGAAGTGATGAGGTACCCTTATATATGAAAAGGGGAATTGGTAATAGAACATTCCCCATCTCTACTACCACTACTAAACAAACCACATGGTTGATGTGCTTTGAATCCTTGCATCTAAAGGAAATTTCCTTAACATAAATACGGCTATGGAATTTCAATGTTGCCATTGTAGTTGGCATTAAATCCAATACCTACAACATTGAAAATTATCCTTATATAAGAATTCCCTCCATCTTGTTGTCTTGTAACACTCTTGATGGTGGCTACATGAAATCTGATTCTGATTCCTCTTCTACATCAGAGGGTTCATATCCTTGATTTGAATCTTCTAAATTATCAGAATCAAAATCACTAGCTTAGATATTCAAAAATTCCCAACCACCATCTTCAAAAAATTTATCTGGATCATTGTAATACTCTTCAAAATTTGTCGCCATTTCAAGTTCATTTTGCTTTCATAATACTTTATATCCATGGAGTTCAGCCATCCCTTGATGCCATCAAGTGAAGATTGAGGAATGGCGTTAATGTGGAGTACATCCCACTTGAAGTCTTGTAAAATAATAGCCATATCAGATGCCTTCTTCCCAAGTCATATTCTCTCAAGGTTAACAATCTCAATCTCAATAATAGTGATTACTAAGAAAGGTAATTCCACCAAATCTACCAAACAGTTTACCATAGGAACAATAAAATAAGAGGCTTTAAAAGGAAATCAATGAAAAGTAAGCTCTCTAAATGGTATATCAAACTCTAGTTCAAAATCTTTTAGATGAGGATACTTCTATAGCTCTCTTACTCACTTTGAAGAATCCTTGAAACTTCGTATTTATTTTATTTTTCTTGTCCCTCTCTTGTTGTTCTTCCTCAATTTCATCAAGATCATATGTTGAGCTTCTTACTCCTCCTAAAGTTTGGACCACATCCATTACCTCCACATAAAACTAGACATCCTTGGTCTTCTTAGTTCCCAAGCCATGATATGGTTATGCAAATGAAAATGAAGCAAAGTAATCATCTCCTTATTCGTTGGTTGGAAGAATGCATGCTTAATGTTTTGATACATGATATCAACTCTCTCTTCTGCTCTCATGGTTGAATACCGAAATCAAGTATGGTGGGCCTCCAGAGTTCTAGTCATCTTTCTTCCTCTTCCACCAAATGTTGGCCTGATCCACACATCTTCCAGCCTAATTGGCGTTGTTTTTGAAAGCTGAAGTTTCTCAAAAGTCACCAATGTAGCTTTCTCTTCCTTTTTAGACTCTTTCATTGCTATAGATCGTCTTTTGGATTTAATCATTCATACCACATCGTTGATGTGCTTTGAATCCTTACATCTAAAGTAAATTTCCTTAACATAAATACTGCTACAGAATTTCAATGTTTCCATTGTAGTTGGCATTAAAGCCAGTACCTGCAACATTGAAAATTATCCTTATATAAGAATTCCCTCCATCTTGTTGGCTTTTAACACTCTTGATGGTGGCTACATGAAATATGATTCTGATTCCTCTTCTACATCAGAGGGTTTATATCGTTGATCTGACTCTTCTAAATTATCAAAATTAGAATCACTAGCTTCCATATTCAAAAATTCCCAACCACCATCTTCAAAAAATTTACTTGAATCATAAATAATATTCTTCAAAATTGACTGCCAGTTCAAGTTCATTCTGCTTTCATAATACTTTATATCCATGGAGTTTAGCCATTCCTTGATGCCATCAAGTGAAGATTGAGGAATGACATCAATGCAGAGTACATCTCACTTGAAGTCTTCGAAAATAATAACCATATCAAATTCCTTTTTCCCAAGTCATACTCTCTCAAGGTTAACAATCGAAATCTCAAGTATTAGCTAGGGAATTTGAAATTTTATTATGGTATGTGCATGCACTTTGATATGATATAATATGATTGTGGTCTCATCTCCTATGTTGTAATATTAGATATATAATAGAAAAATAAATTATTACATGAAATAAATAATAAATTTTAATTCTAAATGTTTTTTTTTTAGAACATGGGTCTTGAAGATTGTTAATTTCTAGATTTTTGATTGTGTTAGAGCTTTTTTTCATCAACGTTTCAGATCACACTCAGTGATCCATCATCAGGATGCTAGAGAGCACAGGAAATGATAAAATCACTGAGTGTGATCCGAAACGTTGATGAAAAAAAGCTCTAACGCAATCAAAAATCCAGAAATTAACAATCTTCAAGACCCATGTTCTAAAAAAAAAACATTTAGAATTAAAATTTATTATTTATTTCATGTAATAATTTATTTTATCATTTCCTGTGCTCTCTAGCATCCTGATGATGGATCACTGAGTGTGATCCGAAATGTTGATGAAAAAAAGCTCTAACACAATCAAAAATCCAGAAATTAACAATCTTCAGCACTATGGATTGTGGAAATCTAATAGAATTAAC
The DNA here is from genome assembly GCA_007258455.2 of Sequoia sempervirens. Lineage (NCBI taxonomy): Eukaryota > Viridiplantae > Streptophyta > Pinopsida > Cupressales > Cupressaceae > Sequoia > Sequoia sempervirens. Next base: position 31,000 of record VDFB02151664.1, on the reverse strand, counting down.
ATGGGTCTTCCAAAAGATCAAGATGATCCTCAACATGATATAGATCCACAAAATATTGGTTCTATCGATACATATCACATGGCAGATGATGATGTGTAAGACATTGAGGCTGATGATAATGATGACGATGGCAATTATGATGATGATGATGATGATGATGATGATGAGACAGTTGGTGATAGTAACCAGTCATATTGATGATCATATAGACTGCATCATGGATCATTGTTGATATATTGTTATGATGACTCTTTTCATGGTTACTATCATATGTATCATTTTCACGGCCTACAATACTATATTATTGAGTTGTATCATATTGAAATGTATCATTTTCAAAATTTCACTATATCATTTGGACATGTATCATCTTGACTTGTATCAGTTTGAGTTACATAATTTATCAATTTTATTTATATCATTTGTACATGTATCATTTTGAAATGTTTTTGATGTACTGGAATATTTGACTTTCACTTGTTTTAGATATATATGATGATGATCTTATCAATATTGACTTGTCAATTTATATATGTTAAAAGTGGTCGATGATTTTTTGATGGATATTTATTATGTATGATGATTTTAATTTACTGCTTATGATGGATGTTTTCAAATTTGATTAAATTATAGATATTTGACTCACTTCTTTTAATTATAGATGATGATCATGTTACAATAATAGTTCAGGCGGTGATGAAAGGTAAAATTAATGTTGGACACCTCTAGAACGTAATTGAAAGTTTTGCGGTGAGCCACATTAAAGTAGGTGGTAATATGGAAGTGTATGTCTTATCTAAATGGGCTTTAAATTTTAGTGAAATAGGGGAATTTAGGTTGGAGGATTTTAGAGGTGTTAAGTTAGCCGACAACACCTTAAATGAACAAGGTGGCAAAGTGAGTGAAGTAGGTATGACATGACAAGCGAAGGCAAGGGTGGAAGGCGGTGGTGAAGTAGTACTTCATTAATAGGAAGTGTGGGAAATCCAAGATGGTGTTAAATGCAAGTCCTCGATTAAGATATGTTAATTGCATTTGGAAAGGGTCGAGAAAAACTCTACAAAAAACTTTGGTGGTGACAACATTGGTTGTAAGGAGAAATGGAAGCCAATTTCACCTTCTGGTCATGAAGATCTTTGGGCCCTTTTTATGGAGAGGCATCTAGAAAATGACTGTAGGGCCTTTTCCTTGTTGACGATGAGCAACTAGTGTAGTGTGCAAAAAATGATTTATGGCAGGGATTTCAGCTCTTTGAAACACAAATACCGAACCAACATGGACATTTACTCTTTAATTGTGGCGTGTTGCTTGGATTTAGGTGAATAAGTGGAAATGGTGAGGATGGTGATGCAGAAAATTATGGATGAAGATTTTCTAGTAGGCATGGAGTCCATTCTTGAATGGGTAGTTCCGGGTGTAGGTTTAGATTATTCTAAAGGACTGGTAGATGATGAAATTGAGGAGCTCTATGGGAGACCGGGGCTCAAACCCTTTACTCATTGGCCTGAAGGAAAATACAAAGCTCATTGCCATGAGGAAGCATGTTTGGGATGGGAAGTGCTCAAAATCTTCATCGAACTCATGGAGGTTGATGAAGTTCTAGCACAAGCAAAGGAAGAGATGCAGGGATTGTAAGCGAAAAGGAACCGCCAGAAGAAGTCAGGGAAGCGGCGAAAGAAGAAGCCTCTGAAGGAGATAGCCAAGTGTTTGTTGGGTACGGGTGGAGCTCTTTAAGATTGGTCGTGTTTGTCTACGTCTGATTTTGTTGAATTAAAGCATGTAACTTTGAACATTGTTAATGGTGGTTATTTTTTGTAAGGATTTTATTGGTAAATAGTTACAGGGGTTACGGGGTTTATTTAATGTTTTACTCTGCACATTAAGGTGCCTCTGATTTTTGTCGTTTGCTATGAAATTTTGATGGGTAATGAAACTGAACAATATATGTACTTTTTTATCTTTACAAGCAATACAAAAAATTTGTGTTACCAACCCAAAAAAAATAATTGTCTTGTTATTTAATCATATGAGTTAAATAATTAAATTACTTAGTCTATAATCATATGAGTTATTTAAGAGGCATGATATATTTAACTAATTAAATTTAAATAAAATATATTAAATTAATAAAAGGAAGCAAAACAAGAATTTTTAGAAGAAAAATAGGAAGCAAAATAAGAAGCATTTTTAGAAGCAAAAAAGGAAGCAAAACAAGAAGCATTTTTAGAATAAAAAAAGGAAGCAAAACAATAAGCAATTTTAAAAGCAAAAAAGGAAGCAAAATAAGAAGCATTTTTAGAAGAAAAAGGGAAGCAAAACAAGAAGCATTTTTAAAAGCAAAAAAGGAAGCAACAGTGGAAGCCAAACTAGAAGAAATCTTGGAAGCAAACGTGGAAGCAAAATTAGAAGCAAAATTGGAAGCAAAACTAGAAGCAAAACTAGAAGCAAAACTGGAAGCAAAACTAGAAGCAAAACTGGAGGCAAAACTGGAAGCAAAACTAGAAGCAAAGCCAGAAGTAAACCTGGAAACAAAATCAAAAGCAAAACTAGAAGAAAAAATGGGAGTAGAAATAGAAGAAAAACCAAAAGCCTAATTGGGCGCTATTCTAGGCACTAATGGGGGTGTTGTGATTCTATGACACTAATTATGGTGCCAACTCTGGCATTACATCTGGTGCAACAATCGGCATAAAATTTGGCTCCAAAATGACCATGCCTGTTTGCGTTGAGTTTAGCAATGACCAACTCTCCCAATTCATAGGATGAAATACACTAAAATCTAGCGCTATTTTAGGCGCTATATTCCTATTTTGCTGTAGTGAATTATTCAATAGATGGAATATTGTGTGCAAGTAATAATAAAAGGAAAAATTAAATAAAAAATTGTAAGGAAATGAGATGGAGTGGAGGTGAAATCAGTTACAGGAATTAATTGGAAAAGAAGTGGAGTTATCTCCACAGGGGCAATTGGCCTTTAATTCCCTCCCAGAAGAAAAAATAATTCTCATTTTTCATTGCTATGAATGTCTCATTGGGTTTTGGTTTTGAAGCTTTATTTGTTTTCTTTTGAGAAAAGTAATCTAAAATTGGGGGTTTTGGGGTTAGAATTTTTTCTGGTTCTTGGAGATTTTGGAATCTTTACAAAGGAGTTGGAATGAATAAAGTTAGAAGTTGTGTTACTGGTCTAGAACTAGAACTTCAATCAACATTCTTTTACCTCACTCATTCATAAAGGCCAGGTTCCTTTCTGGAGAGATTACTTTCCCTATTTTTTTAAAATGAATAATTAGTTTAGAAACTAGAAGAATAATTCTTTTATTTCTTTGTTAAATAGAAGTTTTGGATTAGAATGCAAATATTTTTGGATTGTATTCTGATATGGTTTATAAATTATTATTAAATGGGACCAAATCAATCTACAAATAGGCGTTTCTAGAATAGTCTCAACGCATGAGTTTTATCTGATGTTGAATCCTTATTAATATCGTGTTTCGTGTCTCTCAAAATCATCCTATAGACCCTGTTGATGATATGATATCTTGTATTGCATGGTGTTGCCCTTGTTTAACCTTTGTTGAAGTTTGTTCAGATAAATTGGTATGCCGTAGTCTTGAATTGTCGAGTTGTGTGAAGTTTATTGTTGTGTTTATAATTCCACTCAGCTTGCTCTCCATTCATTTAAAGAATAGTATTAGCTTATTTTATTAACATGAGACTCTTTTACTATAGCCTGATATTTTAGGAAAAACTTGACACCCTTATTTACCATTTTCATAAAGCAGTTTAAAGATTTTGTTGAATGATAGTCCTTTGCTTTAGGCGTCGCCCCATGTCTAGAAAGGAATCTGCTCAATTTTAAGTCGGATCTTAATATCTATATTGTCTTGAGATTTTTTTCCTCACCTTGTCAACCTTTAATTCCTATATTGATAAATTAGGCTTCCTTACCTATTGAAGACTGAAAAATTGTGAATAACATCATTACTTTCACCTTAAGCCATCAAAATTATTAAACATTGAATTTTATAAACTAAATCTTCTGTCTCATCATTTGCATTCGGCCTAGCTTTTCTTTCCTTTTAATTTCCTTCTGGTCTTCAGTGTTATAGCCAAGTTTAACTTCTATGATTACAAGAAAGAATTGTTATAGTATTTCTTAGTTATATTCGGAAGAAGTGGAGTATATATATTTATGAAAACATTGAATTTTCCTTGATAAGGGCCACTGCCTATTAATAACAATTAAACAGTTGTAATTTTTCACTATTTCGTGTAGCGATGCCACTTGAATCAAATTGAAAGGGTATTTCTTGTTAATTTTTTTTAACCATTAGTTGTTGCTCAGAGAGTAATTACTAGCGGCGGATAGGTTCCTGCATTTCTATGACAGATAGAGTTAGTATTTAATTGCATTTGTAATATGCCTCTTTGTAGTCCTCGCAACAGATCAGTCTTCAATTTGAAACTATAATTAGCAACAATTAATGTGTTGAACTTTGTCATGCTCCTTAATCCATCATCCCCTCTCATACGTTCACTGACGTTTTGATTAGAAAACTAGTGATTTCAACCGTAAATTGTGTCCATGTGAATAGATTATCTTTTGCCTTGTTTTTATCTATTACATGCATAGTCAGTGTTGATAATGTCGTCATTACATGCAAACTATCATTACCATTTTATCACTGTAAGTCACATTCTTGTCAGTTAAGAGCATCCGATATATTAGCGTTGTAACTGTTAGAGACCACACCATTCACTTCTCCTTTTTAATCCGTGAACTATGATTTACATTTTATATAAATATACAAGTCTATTTATAATGTTTGTTTAAAATCTACATATATATTTACACATGTACTTATATGTGTGTATATATTCACATATAAATAGATAGGCATAATTACAAATATAATCCTTTATGTGATTTATGAACTCATTTAATTACAAACTAGAGATCCCCTCATTTGTATTTGAATATGATTTGGTGTATTACATGTAGGAGAAGGTGAGGTTGTTAAATAGGTATTTAGCATAAAATTTCAGCCTACACGAAAACTCATGTGAAAATTAGGAAATAAATCTATTCTTAACAAGAGTGAAGTATCCATGATTAGCTTAATGAAGATCTGATTTTGAACATAAACTAAACCTAAGATGAAGGAACTATGCTTAAGGGACAATAGGATGCTTTTAAAAGAGTCTTGTAACCCTTCCTTGTGTCTATGGTTGATGTTAGTGATTGTTTTATTAAGTTGAGATAGGTGGGTTGTGAAAGAAATATGTGGAGGATGTTTGTTGTAATTATTTTGTGAGTTAGTTATGAGTCTTCCAGAGGAAAGGGTGTGAAGATCTTGTGGAAGATATGAATTTTTAACTTCATGTGGAATATTTTTTGTACTTTGAGTATGTTGATGGCCAATCACCTTGTACATTATATTTGTGTTTGTGATAGATGTTATGGACTTGAGAGCGGGATGGGTAATGCCTCACAATATGTTTCTTGTGTCTTGTGTTGTGCAAGTGGGCTTGTTTTCTTCCTTTGTGGGTTTTCGGTTGGAAGTAGGGGAGTGGCTTTCCATGGGGGCCGACACACAAAGGGGCGCTTGGATAACCCATGAGGAAGTTTGTTAAGAAGTGAAAACATAAAAAAGATAGGGGGGAAAGGGTAGTTTAAACACTAACCAAGATAAGTTGTACCTCACTCAGGCTCAAGTGCTCGTTTAGGCTTGAGGTGAGATGGGAAGTCTTGGAATGGCATAATCGATTACTTCATCCTCACGAAAGGTAGCTTGATGGGCTGATGCAAGAAGTTGGGTACACAAAAAACTCAAAAAATGTAAGTGTTTTTGCTTTTTTTTTTAAATTCATACTTGGATTGAAAATTTGAGGCACTTACACAATGAATCTTAAAAAAAGTCAGTACTGTGAAATTTATAATTTTGAATCTAGTTTCTAAATATGTAAATTATTCAAATACCCAGATTATAGAAATTAAATTTGATAGGGATCTATAAAAACCACTTTTTAAAAATCCCTATTTTTTAACCATACCAAGCAAGTGTACAGACACCACTTTTTGACCCAAATATTTTTTTTTTTTCTAATTTCTTTTGGGAAAAGAGAGCTAACAACATGAACATTGATGTGGAATTTTTTTTTAATTTTTTGTTGAATATATTTATTTTTATTGAATTTTTATTGGCCTTAATTGTTGTTTTTAAAAATCAACATGTACGGGTAACATAATTGGACCTAAACTAAACATTTTTTGATTTTTTTTTTCATTGTGTAGAGAATTGTCTGAATTTTGGTGCCATATAATTTTTTTACAAGAAACTTAACCAAAAAAAAGTTATTAAAATTTTAAAAAAGCCTGATATTTCAAGTTTAAAGACTAGTTTGCTTAGAAATTAATTAAAAAATAGCAAACATAATCCAATATTAATAAAAATTATATATTTGGAAGTAGACATCGTGTTTTTTAATGGGTTTTAATTTTATGGATTGATTCAGAAAAAAAAGTCCATCAGCCATATTGTCAAAGTTGGACATTCTTCTTCAATCTGCCTTAGTTTTTTAGTTGCAAGTCAAAGGCTAAGGCTCAGATTGCCAAGCCTTTCTCGAGCTTAAAACCGAGGCAGCATGTGGGTTGGGAATTTTGAATTTTAAAATTACAAAACACATATGCATTCTTTATTTTCTAGATTACTTAAAAAAATAAAAACTTTTTAGAAGCGGGTACCCGTTTTAAAACGTGTACCCGTTTTGTGTTACAAAACACGTACGCGTTTTAAAACAACACAAAATGGGTACGCATTTTAAAATAGGTACCCATTTCTAAAAAGAATTTATTTTTTTAAATAATCAATTTGTACATGCTATAAAATGTGTATGCATTATATAATGTGTACCCATTATAACGCGTACACGTTTTTTAGTGCATATGCATTTTTTAAGCTCGGGTACCTGAAGCATAATGCATATGCATTTTTTTAATAATGTGTACGTGTTTTCAGAGAGATTTTTTTTTTTGCCGAAACTTCCACTCTTCATGTACCCAACTTCTTGCTTTTACCTTGATTCCACAAAAGTTGGAATGAGGGGACGAAGTTCGTTAGAGGCTACTAGGATAACCCAAGGAGGGGGGTTGGGGCCTAGGAAGAACTACCTAGATAACCTATGTCCAATTATGTGATGACACTTTCCCCTACGACAGCCATGAGTGTTCTTTACTTGTTGATTTACCTTGCGTATCTATGTGCCTCTAGAAGTATGGTCATTGTTTTTGTTGTTCATCATGTGTTGTGATTTTTGTCAACCTTGTGATGTCTAGTTCTTGTCCTTCAGTTGGTGGGGCCTTGTAACCTCCTAGCACAAGGGGTGAATCTTAGGATTCACATGGGTGGATGGAACATGTAACATTCTCCATTAGGTTCCCCTTATGTTCGTGATGCGACGATCTCATCTGAACCATTGTCTTCAACATTGCATCTATTTCGGGGAGTTTGATCAATGTACTTGTAATATGTATTGTATTTAATCATGTATCATGTAACTTGTAGAGCTCTCCTCATTTGATTCAAGGAAGTATCAATGTACAAATGTATCTATAAAATGAAATGATGTATCTCTTGTATGTAAGGAACTTTTTAATAAGTGACATTGTAATTGTTTAATGAAATGGAAGAGAATAGTTATTCTTTTATGTTATATAATGGATGTTGCACATGGCTCTTATGTTCTTGTGTAATGATTTAATGGCATTCCTAATGATGATTAGTGTTTAATTGTTAATAATTTATTTGATGTTGTAAATGTATAATGAAAAAAAAAGGGTAATGTTGTCATGCACCCTAGGGGACTTAGGAAGATAATTAAAGTGATGTTCAAGTTCATTGTGCAACAATTCACTTTTATAAAAAAAATTGTCCATTTTTCCTAGCCTCTAAGGTTCTTGGCGGGGCGTTACATCTATGGATTACATCCTCCTCACTTGGTGGTTGGTTTGGTGTGGATTTAAATGTGGATTTCTTTTGAGGAGTTATAAGGTCACTTGGTCTATAACCCCAAGGGTCACTTCCGTCATTTGTGGTGTTCACTGGGATCATGTTAGAGCTACTTTTATTTCCTTCATATTTTTCCTATGTTGTGATCTTGTAGTTGTCATAAACAAGTGGCAATATTTTATGAAAGGTGGTGATTTCTAACTTTTTGGAATAAACTAAATGCTTTTTTTTTGGGGATTTTTTTCTAGTTTTTCCTAATTTTTTAGTGGTTTTTTTGGATTTTCTATTTTTTGAGTGTTTTCGTGTTTTTTGTTTTAAAAGGATGGTATCTATTCCCATGCGAGAGGTGGTAATATAGGCCTTTTGGCCACAAGATCCGCTTTTCATTCCTTTTTGTCTAGGATACTAGGCTGGTGTTTCATTTCTCTCAAATATGAAACTTCTCAAGCTGCTGATAATATTTGTTTGTTCACCTTCAATTTGCATAAGACTTGGTTGTTTGATAGGTGTTGTAAGATTTGGTTGTTGAACTAGAGTAATAGGATGCCAAATGGTCATAAAGTGAGTGATGCTTGGTAAATGAAGCTATTCTAAGGACTCAAATGTTAAAAGGACTTGGATCGATATTTTACTTTATTTTTATAGAGGATATGTTGTGGGAAATTTACTTGAACTAGTGTTGAGGTTCAAACAAATTTTGATATCTTAGAAGTTTGAGTAAAGGAATGATCCAAGTTGTTTGTTTTGATTTTGAATCCTAAAAGTACGATGAGGTGTTTAATTTTACAAATGGATGATGGAGTGATGTACATTATGACGTGTTTTGGGAGTCTAACTATTTTTTTGTTTCTTACAAGATTTAACCAGTTTTAAAATTAGATTCTAACTTTCACCAAAAATTAGAGAAAAAGCAACAATTTTAGAGCAATAGCGACAATTTTTGTCAATAAGGGACAAATTTATGTCAATAGTGGTCAAGTTTTGAAAGCAACTGTGGGAAGATTTTTTAAGAGTGGCTTTTGTTTCATTTTTTTTTGGTAAATAATTAGTGCAAAAGTGAACTTCTTGGTCAAAAGTGGCTAGTTTAAGTTGACTGCAGCTAGGAAGATACATCAAGTGTGACAAAGCTAAGATAAACTGTAGTAATATTTATCAAAAGCAGCCTCTATTCAAATTTTCCTAATTGATGATTAGTATAAGAAAAAATGACATTTTTGGTCAAAAGCAACTATTTTGAAGTCATCTGCAACTGAAAAATATGTCAATTGTGCCAATTACAGAACCAAAAGTGACAATTCTATGTCAATTACATTATGTTTTTCAAAAGTGATAGGTTTTTACCAGTGACTATCATAAGGCAAAGAGCAAAAGTGGCCCATTTTATGTCAACTGTGGTTATTTTTAGGTCAAGTGCAATAGAAATAGAAGTAATAGAGGTATTTTGTGTAGATTTTTTTTCCAATTTCTATCTTGGCAATAGTTTGGATAATTTTTTATAGATTTGATGTCTTTATTTGATTTGATTTGAGATTTTGGCAAGTGATATCATGCAATGCAGTAATCAAAACTTTTTGACTCTAAATGTCTATAACTTTAAGCATGTTTCCTTCCACAAAAGCTCAAAGTTTATGAAAGTTAAAATGCTAAAGCTATAATTTATAATGTTGACTTTGTTCTTAGTGTGACTTGAAATCTAAGCCTAAATATTCAGAAACTTTAAAGATATTTGTTTAAGATATCTTTCAAGGAGTGCAAATATAGGGCTATTTTCAAAATATTCAGACTAACTTTAAATGGTTTTGAAGTTCGATAACCATGTTCAATGATTGTTTTGATGTGTTTATTTTAATTCAAGCAGATGTTTGATGTTTCAAAGTAACCGAGAGATTTGGCAATTTTATGAAGATAATTTACACCCTAGGGATATACACATTCTTTTAGATGGGCTTACCTCATGCCTCGAAGGGATGATTTTACATGAAGTGAATGAAGATTATTTAAATCATAACCATAATTTGGACTTGGTAAGTAAATTATGGGTCAATGCAGGATCATGGGAGTCCAAACTAGACCCTTAAGTGGAAATGAAATTCATAAAAACAAGTTTAGGCAACTTGATATATAAATTTGAATAAGCTATTAACATAATTTGGAAAAAAAGTAAGAATATAATTTGTAGAAAATTGAATTTAGTTTCTAAGATACTATTCCTTTTTTGGGAAAAAGTAAATCTATTTGGTAAAAATTTAAAATTTCAATGCATTAGTACTAAATTTTCAAGAAAAAAAAAAGTAGGTGTATGTCTAACCAACCTAAGTACAAGAAAAAATATATATTTATTTGAAACTTTCAATATAAAGAGGACGAATGTCTGAATGTGCTGCATTATTTTTTGTAATTTTTTTTCAAGTAAATAATTAGTTATAATTTTTTTATTAAAACTATTTAAACTTGTTTGTCTGACCACCATAACATGGTCAAAGATTTATGAAATTCATTTTTTCTCTTCTTTATCCAATAATATGGGAAGCATAGAATGTGTTTCATCTTTTGGATTCAAAAAATGTGAAATCATTTAAGAATTATAGATGTTTTTCAATCAACCTATCAATCAAAAATTTTGTCAGAATCAATGTATAAAATCAATAATAAATATCTATTTAATTTCAAATAAGGAATATCTTATATTTTTGGAAAGTTAACAATTTTCTCAATAAACCCTTTTCATTTAATCAAATTCGGACTAAAAAAAGTCATCACCCACTTTTTGGTCATATTGCCATTTTTTTGACCCCCATGATCCTGCACTCACCCTTATCAAAAGAAAAGTTTGAATGCACCACTTCAAACAATGTTTTTATTTGAAAAGGTGGCTTCTACAACATTGGTTCTTAGTAATGCTCAGGGGATCCAACGCTTGGCTAGCATCCAACAAGCCACCTAAGGCTTTAACCAACTTACTCAAAGCTTGATATACACAAGGTACCTCCCCTTTCTTGAACGACACTGACGACCAATTAATTGCTGATGCAAGTCATTTGGTTTTTAGCCTTGACCATTTATCTAGTGGCCTGAGTGAAATAATGCTTTGAGTCACCTTTGAGTTCTCCAACGCAAGAGATGTCTCAAAGAAAAGCCCTCTAAACGAAATGTTTTTGAAATGAAAACAATGTGCAAAACTCAAGAGGCTTTTCATCACCCAAGATTTCCAAAAGGCACGAGGGGAGAGGATAGACACCTAGTTTTCCAAACATGAAAGACACATTCATTTAAATATTCTTTTTAACCCCCTCAAACGATGCTATTTGAAAAAGGAAATTAAATGTGTACAAGATAGCAACTTGTTTTTATGTGCACAAAAGTGAATTGTTTTGGATTTCATTAAATTAGATATTAGTGTACAAATACAAAAGTATTTGTTTGGTTTTAAGACCAAAACTAAGTGTTTCTAACAATCCTTGTCTTAATTAGTCAATAAAAATAAAATCATTTGTTTCATCAATAGATTGAAAGTGTTTGGTCAAAAGAGAGCATGTTTTAGAGCACCAAAACAAAGTGTTATTTTAATCTAGAAAACCTTTGAAAAATTATTTTTAGAATGCCAAAATGAAAACTTGTGAGTGTATGGGGTTCAATTTTATAGCACCAATTTCAAAGTGTTTTCTTAAGCTAGAAGGCTTCTTGAAATGTTCCTTTTAAAGCACAAAATTGAAATCTTGTTCTAAACTAGAAATATTTTTTAGCATTCTTTTTAGAGCTCCAAATTGAAGGCCTCCAAGTTGTGGGGTTCATTTTAAGCACCAAATTGAAAATTTCCTAAACTATGAAAGTTTCTAAAAAATTATTTTTAAAGCACCAAATTGAAATTTTGTTCTAAACTAGAAATCTTTTCTAACATTCCTTTTAGAGCACCAAATTGAAAGCATGCAAGTTATGGGGTTCATTTTAAGCACCAAATTGACAATTTTTTCTTAAACTATGAAAGCTTATGAATTTTTTTGACTTTGATCATTTGCCTTCTCTACTTGATAAAGTGTTAGTTGTTCTTCATGTAATGTGTACCATATCCTACAAGAGCTGCACAAATGAAGTCAGCAAACACAAACATCAACAAAAGCACCTATTAGCATTAGAAAAATGAAAAACTTCTTTTTATATTTTGGATTAAAAAAAAGAAACAAAAGCAAAAAATTTAAGTCAAAAGTGGCCCTATCATGAGTGACTATGATTAAAAAAATCAAAAGCAATGCCTATTTGTCAAATAGAAGTGGTTAGAAAAAGAAAAAATGACCTTATTATTTTAGAAAATGTAGTTGAAATGACAAAAGCGGCCAGGAAAAGGGCAACTACGACATAAATAATAGGGAGACTATATGAATTTTCTATAGCTTTTATGTGAAGATTTTTCTACTGCATTTTTGGAAAGTGCATCTACGTTATGAAACCTGTAATTGCTCAATTACAACTCATAGAAATGTTAGTGCTAAGGACCATGGTCCTACTAGGTGTACCAAAATGTGTAAGGGGGAAATTGAATATGCATTAAGATAATCAATGTTAAACGAACTAAACAAAATCTAATTCAAAGCAAGGATTTAGATTCATACCCATTACTCACGGAATGAACAATACAAAATAATGAATTCAAGAAAGCAATTGAAAAGCAAGAATAATGAATTCAATAAAACATAAATTTAGCCATCTCGTGTTCAAGTATATTTGCAATGATGATGGATCGTTGTTGTATCAAAAGTATAAAGTTCATGTGTGTTCATCAAAGATGTGTGTTGAAGTTCTCAAAAACTCAATTTTTATTCTTGTGATAGGTCGAATGTGAGTGTTATAAAATGAGCAGCAAGTAAAAGAGTGCAAATAAACACCAAAACAACCTACACCTCAAGATTAGCCTAAGTTGGAAACAACACAAGATGAAAGCAACAAAATGGAACTCTATACCTTGCGTCGAATCAATCCTTTGGTTGGCCCTTCGATCTTTGATGTGTATGCTCCTTGGATGGCACAAGATGCAAGCTAAATGATGTGAGGATGAGTGCAAGTGGATAAAAGCATGAAAATGGCTAAGTATAAGTTGAGAAACAAAATTGCAAGGGTTTGGCTAGCAAAATGATCTCTCTCAAATGAGAGAAAAGAGGGGGTATTTATAGGATTTTTGAGAATTCCTAGAAGAAATGGAGGGTCAAGATTGAGCCACCAAATATCAAGATGTAGGGCTAAGGTGAGTTGAGAACTCGCAAGCTCTCACATCTTGACATGTGGCATGTGATTTAGCCCTAAAAGGTGAAGTGGACATGAGGTGGAAGGAGAAGTACATGACATGGAGGGGGGTACAAAGTACCTTAGGATTGGACAAGATCTCCTCATAAAGGAGGTCCTTGTCCCCATGTGGGAGAGAGGACAAGTGGGGAATTAAAAATTCCTCAAATATCCTCATGGGGAAGAGGAGAAAGAATTTAAAATTCAAATGCATTGGGGGATTAAATGTGAATTAAAAATTCACATGGGGAAGTGGAGTGCCTTGTCCAAAAGGGGAAGGCCTTTAATAAGGTTGACCAAGGACACATGTCATAAAGGACATTGGGAAGAGAAAAGGAATTTAATATTCCTTGGAAGGATAAAAGGAATTAAAAATTCCTTGAGAGGTTGATTAGGCTAGTTAGTGAAGGATTAGAGAATGGTTAGGTGGCTAAGAGAGATTAGAGGCCAACTTGCAAAAGTTGGAGGATGTGACACCTCCTAATCAAGGATTAGGCATGTGCACATCCTAATGATGAGATTATATGATGGATTAGAATAAGATAAAAAATGATGGAGGATGTGACATGAGGGGAGTTAAATAAATGTAATATTTATTTAATTCAATTGATGGAAGGAGGATTAAAGAGATAAGGTATTATTGATTAAATACCTTAATTAGGGATTTGGCAGAATTAAAGATATTAATTAAATAATAGCAGTATTACTTAATTAACGAAAATAAGATGGAAGATGATGAATTTGGATAAATTAAGTGTCCAAATTTAGACGTCTACATTTTTCCCCTCTTTGAGATGGTGTTACGAAGTAGCATCATTTCAAAGAATATTAAAACATAGAACTTGGAAGAAGATGGTTAGATTGGAAAAGATGCCCCAGTCATTCAAAGAAGTGACTAGGAAGGAAGATGATGGGGGTAAAGATGAAAGTTAGGGATGAAGGATGCCCCCTCGAGAGGACATGCGGCGAGAACACGGTGGGCTCTCAAATGGATGAGGTGATGCAAGGAGTTGAAGAAGATGATGCAATGTGATGGAAGATTGGGAGGGGAGTGTGGATGAAGGATGAATGGATGGGGGGATTTTGATAGATGAGAGGATGAAGATGAAATGCAATCCAAATTCAATTTTGCCATTGTCAAGAGTAACTGATTTTTGCCAAGCAGAAGATACCTAGACGCCAAGGTATGAAGAACCCCAAGGATTAGTGTCTAATGCATAAAACAAAACATAACAACAGAAGGCTATCCCAACACCCCAAAGTCATGGTGACCTTGGTCGTGCCGTATTGGGATAACACAAGCAAGGATGCCCTAACCTAACACAAGACCTGGATCTTGGTGGGTACTACGTGGGACAACCGAAGACAAAAAGATCAAGATACACCCCTATGTTGACTAGTCAAAGCACACCATGATATGATGGATTAAGGCGCTACCGCGACAAGTGTAATACGATAGGAGCCTTCAAATGATAAACAAAAGCCAAAAGCATCAAAAAAGATCACAATCAATTTCAAACGGCCCTTGCCATAGTAGGATCAACACCCGCGATGGATGGATTGATGAGGTCTGTTAGGAAGGATGCATCCTATTGAGACCGATGATGGATACTAAATTAAAAGATTGATATGACGCAGGATATTTAGAACCGATTAGATATGATGATACAAGTGGATCTTGTCTGTTAAGAACCAGCTAGATGAGGGCATAGCTTGACGACACAACACACGATAGGAGACTGACACATCCTAGCAACCTAGGAGCTCAGGGGCTGATCAAAGATTAGCCTTGCCTACGTGGAAGTGTAGAGCCCTCGTAGTTCGATAAAAGGTTGACGACAGACCATGATAGAGGAGATTGATGGATGACCAAGATAGATGGTATGGGAATAAGCGGTCATCATAGACCGTCATGGATGATGAAAACTTCTGGCGATCAATCGATCGACGCCCGCTCGAAGCCGCAGGCAACGTAGTTCGACAAAAGGTCAAAGACAAATGATGGATGAAAGATGATGAGATAACCCTAGGTAAGGGGATAAAATGATTGGACCGACACGATGGGACAAGATAGACCTGTTGGATTGGATTGGAGGATGATGGTGATCACGAAGTTCAGGGATGGGATAGTTATCCAAATCACCAAAAGATGAAGTAACCCTACTCCAGATGAATGATGAAGTGATAATGATAGATGATGTTGATTGTATGAGAAGCAATGACAAGGGGTTAAGAAATGGGATGAGGGGAGAGGATGGGGGGAGGAAAAGGATTGTTTGGGTGGATTGGATAGAGGGATAAGGATTTGGATGAGGAAAAGGTGACCAGATGGATAGATGACTAATTCTTGGAACTAGAAGGTGAAGGGTGGGAACAGGTGGAAGATTACTCAGAATGAGGAAACGATTGATCAAGATTATGGAATGAGAATTTGAAATGATAGAAGGAGGTTTGATGAATGTTTGAGATGATAGATGAATGGTTACACGGAATGGGTGAATGTATTTATTAGAATGGATGAATAGGACAGAGTTGAAGAAGATGGAGGGAGGGATCTTAAGACTTTCTTTGATATCCAAAGATCTTGACTGCAGATGGATTAAAGCCCAGATTAGGGTTTCGGTTAAGCTCAGATTGGGATTAGATGAAAGCTCATTTCCGGGTTGGAGTGAAGATGAGAATGATTGGAGGATGTGATGAGATAAATTCTACACCAAGTTCTGGAATTTAAGGGACGTAAGGTGTTGACAAGCAGATTTTTCCAAATTTGGCAATTTTCAAAAATTGTCAAATTTTGCCATTTTAGGAAACTTCATGGATATACCTTTGGGAGTCCAATTTTTTTTTAAGAAATACCCATTATTGAGATAGGATGAATTTCCAACTAACATCCCAGATTTGAGATATGCATTTCGAGTTATGAGTAAAAACAATTTTTTAAAATGTTGGAAAAAACACTAAATTGGGATTTTGAGGGTAAAGATGAAAGTTTGAGGCCCTGAAAATTTGTCAAAACGGGTTTCAATGGATTTCAAAGCAACCAGTTGGAAATCCACTTGTTATCTCATAACACCACCTGTCAAATTTCAGCACAAACGGACACCCGAGGCAAAAGTTATGGCCTCCGGAAGTTTTGGTGTAAAAATCAAAACCCTCAAAAATATGGTTTTCTGATAAATTTTGAAAATTTCAACACATGGGTTTTGATGGTGAGGGGAAATTAGAAAATGGGTCGGAGGCGGATTTTGAATTTTTTTTTGTATTTTTGCACCAGGAGGGGGACATTGGGCGGCCGCCACGTGGACAAGTCTGCCACCATGGGCGGACAGGTCCGCTGCCGGAGGCGGGCGGGTCCGCCGCCGGTCGGACGGGTCCACCACTGCGGGCAGACAGGTCAGCCACCGGAGGCGGGCGGGTCTGCCGCCAGCCGGGCGGGTCCACTGCCGGCCGAATGGGTCCACCGGAGGCAGACAGGTCCGCCACCGGGGGCGGATGGGTCCTCCACCGGGCGGATGGGGTCCACCGCCACCGAGGGCGGACGGGTCCGCCACTGCCGAGGGCAGACAAGTCCCCCACCGCTAGATGGGTCTGCCGCCGCCGGGGGCAGACAGGTCTGCCGCCGCCGAACGGGTCCGCCCGGGGGGGAAGGATGAAGGATGAAAATAGGATGATGAAAGGGGATGGAGATAGAGAGAAATGAAGTAGGGAGATAGGGATGGGGGATGAAAGGGGTGGGGGAGAGAGGTAGGGATGGATAGGAAGATAAGGATGGGGAGATGGCAAGGATGTGATTGGATAGGATGAATGATGTCTCCAGGGACTATAACACAAAGGAAGATAGATGCCCCCACTCTAGATATGTCATGTGCGGGGAGGAATGAAGGATGGAAGACAAGTGGATGGGAAGATAAAAGAGTGAGATGGATGAAGATAGGATGCATGGCTAAGGAAGGGAGGCGGAAGGTAGCATGACGGGTGGATAAGGAAGATAGATGAGTGTGAATGAGGATTAGGATAGTGTGCGGATGAGGGGAATGCATGCTAAGAGGTGTCCAAAACATGCTCATATGTTTGCCCCATTGTTATCAAGATCACAAGGAGGATGGAAGGACTGGGATAAGTGAGATATGCAAAATGTGTAAGATAGGTAGGATGGAGGGGATGAATGAAAAGGATATATAAGAGGAAGACGAGTGCATAGCAGGAAGCATAGCAGATGGAGGGAATGCAAATCAGGAAATTGCCCCCAAGTGTAGATGGGGATTTACACATGACGCCTGTTTGCCAGGTTTTCATCATGGTACTTATCCAAGGCGCTTGTTTTCGAAGTTTTCACCATTGGACGAATTGTTTCTCTTTACTATTTTATTTTTTGATTTTTTTGATTTTTGGATTCTTTTTTTAATTTTTTTGGATTGTTTTGACTTTTTGGATAGCATGCGAAAGGAGATGGATAAGGATAGGGAGGCGAATAAGTGGATTTAGAAGACATGCGATAAGGATATGGAGGAAGGACTCAAGCATCAAGTTCCATACGGGGTATTAAGAGCTCATGTTCGAACTGACTATTGGATGTTGGTACAACCTTATGAGGATAAATGGATTATGCAAGAGGATGAATGAGAGGGATTTGATGGGGAAGATACAGGGGATAATGGGTGGGATGTTTGAAATGGTATGGATAGAATGAGGGGGTGGATACGTGATGGGGAGATGAGTTCAGGACCAACTTTGGCACATGTGGTGATGGATGTGAAAAGATAAAAGGATGAATGGATGGAGAATGTGGGGATAATGGAGGAGATGGAATAGTGAATTTTGGGACATAGGGACCCGAAACAGACTTAGGAGATGAAAGGTGGGTATGGTTAGCTTTTCAATTAGCAACTTTGGATGTTCTTACTGATTTTTTGTTTGACGACATTGCATCTTTTTTCTTTGGGATCCACATGGTTTTGATCTTTGCTTTGCTGGCTCTTTGCGAGCTATAGATTTGATTTTGATTTGGGATTTTGTTTTTCTTTTCTTTACCATGTCTTTTAGAGGGGACATGGGAAGCGTTGGATTCATGTGGGTGTTTAGATTGATGCATTTTTCCTCTGGCATCCAAAGTGCTCGTACTAGCAATGGGGTGGGTGTGAGAAGATGGATGATGTGGAGCAATGGAGGTAGGATGATGAGGATTATGTGTAGATGGAGGATGTGCAGGTATGTGCCTTTGTTGATCTTGATTATGGGACATGCGAGAGGGATGTTTATGATGGATGACATGGATAGGTGTTGGATGGATGAGTGAATGAGATGGAGGAGGTGATATTGGGATATACAGATCCAAGATGGATAGAGTGGGTGGAGGGACATAAGAACCCAAGATGGATGCAGTAGATGAAGGATGGGAGATTGTGGATGGAGGGATATAAGGACCCAAAATGGATGGAGTGGAGGAAGGAGGAATATGGGCGATTGTTTTGAGGTGATATGATAGAGGAGGATGGATGGCAGCATATGATTTGGTGGAGCAATGGGAAGAGCTGACATTTCTTTTGGAAAAGGCTCATTGAGGACATCTAGAGGTTGTACCAACATGTTTAGATTGTGAGTCTTGGGGAATAGATCCAAGACCTTGTATGCAGATTTGTTCTTTGACTTGGATGGGCTCTAGAATACCTTGCTCGTGAAGGCCTAGACCTTTTCCTTGATAGTTCATGTTCTTGAGCATTCAACCCATGATAGGATTTTTGTTATTCTGAAAACATGATGCGAGTCCATTATTAGGTGGGGGATGATGGGTGGTATATACACTGTGTTTTTCTTCTGCAAGGAGACCACCATGGAAGAATGTGAGAGTACCTAGGGGATATGCAAGCAGTGTGGGGATAGCATTTTTAGGCGATGATGGGGGATCCCGAGAAGGAGATGATGGGATAGCAGATTTGGATGGGTGGTATTAGGGAGAGCAAGTAGGGGATAAGGATAGGATCCGATTTTGTGGTAGCAAGCCTGCGATGGAGACGGAGATGGAGCGGTAGAATCTTGAATGTCAAGAGGATCATGGGATGGAATGGATGGGGGACTGTGATCTTGCGGTAGACTAGATGGGATGGTAGGATCTTGATCTGGAGGAGGGGATATGTTGGCATGCTTTGGATCGGGCTCTTGGCATGACTCATCGTGGTGCTGAGGCATGATAATGGAGTCATGGGGACTCTCTTCAAGTTGGGGGAGATGGAAGGATAGGATTCAAAAATATTCTTGGGAATGGATACTAGGAGTGGGAAGAGTGGCTTGGAATTGTGTTTCATGGATGGGTTTGACAGCTCTTGGAGTAGGAAGAGGGTGTTCAATGGATTCAGTAGATGGGATGGTAGGAGATGGGGGCTCATTGGATTTAGAGGATGTGATGGTATCATCAATGATAGGTGCTCCATGGAGAAGGGTCTCAAGCCTACCACGACCATGGATGATGGGTTGGGATGGCATGGTTCCATGACTACAATGTGTGGAGTGGGGGATGTTTCCTTTGTTTTAAGTCCTTGGAGAAACTTGAATACGCTAGGCTGAGATGGTGAGGTGGGAGTGGATGAAGGTTTATGGATTAGTGGGGGATTAGGACTAGGGATTGGTGGGCTAGGATTAGATAGGGGAATGGGATTGGATGCAGGACTGGGAATAGATGGGGGATTAGGTGAAGGGTTAAGATAGGGGTATTGGCATGGTGAATTAGGACACAAGGAGGCGGGTGGTGGATTGTAGTAAGGGTATGGGGATGGTGGATGAGGATGGGAAGATTGAGGTGGCGGATTAATATAGGGAGATGCGGATGTTGGATTAGGGTAAGTTGGTGGGTGTGTTTGACTAGGATAGGAAGATGTGAATGTAGGATTAGGCTGAGCAGAGTGGTATGGGAGATTAGGGTAGTGGGTACATGTGGATGGAGGATTGAAATAAGAGGATGTGGATGGGGGATCAAGATAGGGGGATTGTGACAGAAAACTAGGATAAGGGGATGATGTAGATGAAGGATATGATGGATATGGTGGACATCCCTTGTCAAAGGTAGCATAAGAAGTGTGATTAAGTATAGATGAAGACATGATGGGATAAATTAATGGGGTGATTGGATTTTGGAATGTGGGTGGAGAAAGCTTACTAGCAATGATAGTGTCAAGGGGATCTATGTCGTATACCTCTTGATCAACAAGACTTTCATTATCATCGTTGACATAATTAGGGTTTCCCTTGACCACTATTGATGGAGGATAAGAATTCATGATGATGAAAGGATAAAGATGATGGATAAAGATTTTGGATGGAAATGGACAAAAGCCCAAACTAGGATTTATGACAAGCTCAGATTGGGATTGGATTAAAGCTTAGATTAGGATGATTGGATGATTGGATGGGATTGATTCTGACAATTGGATTGGATTATCAAAGGATGATTACGACATCAAATCTGCTTCGAGATGGAAGTAGATTGATTGGGTCAAATGTGATTGGATAGGGATGCGATTGGATTGGATTGGATTGGATTGGATTGGATAAGATCGATCAATGATTGATTGATAAGATCGACTAATGGATGATGAAAGAGACTACAAATCCCGTTCAGAGATTATCTTAGATGACTTAGGATGCTGATTGATCGGATTAAAGGATGAATGGATGATTGCGGCACCGAATCCACTTTGAGATTCAAAATGGATTGATTGGGCCAACGATGATGATTAACTTAGGATGGATGACAATCCTAAGAGGATGTTAATGATGATGATCAGATCAGATACTTAGGTCAATTTGGATAATAACCTGAAATGAAGTTCAGAGGATTTGGGCGGGGAAAATGATGATTTGATTGGCAAAAGGGATGATAGAAATGGATGAAAAAATACTCAAAATGAGCAAACGGTTGATCAGGACAGATGAACGATTACTCAGAATGATTAAGTGAATGATCAGAATGATAGAACGAGGGTTCAGAATGATGAAAGGAGGTGTGAAATGTATGAATGTTTACTCGGAACGAGTAAACAGATGATCAAAATGACAGAACGAGAGTTTAGAATGATGAAAGGATATGTTAAATGGATGAATGTTTACTCGGAACGAGTAAACAAAGAGAATGGTAGGGTATACCCCCTCGAGGAGGTAGATGGTGAAGAAAAAGGTGCCCCAGGAAACTTCTCAAAAGTATCAAGTGGTATATATCATCGAAAAGAGCACAAAAAATGAGAAGAACTTCCTTAGAACAGAGTCAATTGGATAAACAGTGTGGAAATGGCGGCCCCGGGAAGAAAAAGCAAAAGGATAGGTCTGCCACTTTGTAACGACAGGTCTGCCACAACACTAGGACAGGTCTGCCACTACACAAGGACAGGTCCACCACTACACTAGGACAGGTCCACCACAGCGTTAGGACAGGTCCGCTACATCACAAGGACAGGTCTGCCATAGCACAGGGACAGGTCCGCCACTACACTAGGACAGGTCCGCCACTGCACAGGGACAGGTCCGCCACTGCACTAGGATAGGTCCGCCATAGCATAGGGACAAGTCCGCCACTGCACTAGGACAGGTCCGCCACTGCACTAGGACAGGTCCACCACTGCACTAGGACAGGTCTGCCAAAGGATAAGTTTAGCTTGATTTTTTGATGGATGGGTAAGGTAAAGGACCGAAAATATAGCAAACACTGATAAACAGATTTGGCTAGACTGAAAATGACTGGTTTTGCACGAGAAAGAAAATTTAGGCAGCACAACCCTAAGATTTAGTAGAAGTGGGTATGGCCAACAAAGTCTTCTACTCTAGGATGAACATGGTTGCTAAGGAGTCCTCGATATACGCACGGTACATGAGGCCCAAACCGTGAACACCAACCTGTTACAAGCGTGAGTCGGGAACCTTAGCGAGATACTAAAGGCTCGGACCAACTCTTCACGTCATCCCAACGCTTCACCAATTACAGCGTGGTTGGATTGAGGTACAACTTTTTCTCTCCCCCCTTTATATACCTCGCCGATACGCGTGGTTGGAATCATCCCTTGGGGTGATGAAATCCCCAAGCAGGTCCCACTAAGAAAATGAAAATGGGGTGACTCAAAGGACTTGGAAAGCTACGATTTCTCGTCACCCAGGATCGCCAAATGGCGCAAGGGGATTGGGTACGTCAAATAGCCTTCCACAAGCATGCCAAAAAAGGTTTATTGACCCCTTTAATTAAACTATGTGCCTAATTTATCAAAAGACAATTGGCAAAAAATTGAAATTTTACCTTCGGGAGGACAGGTCCGCCACTCTGCAGGGACAGATCCGCCACTCTGTCAGGATAGGTCCGCCACTGCACTAGGATAGGTCTGCCACTACATTAGGATAGGTCCACCACTACAGGACAGGTTCGCCACTCCAGGATAGGTCCGCCACTCCAGGACAGGTCCGCCACTCCAGGATAGATCCGCCACTCTGTCAGGACAGGTCCGCCACTCTGTAACCTGGACCTTCAAAAATGCAAAAAATAGCAAACATGAAAGAAATAGACCCGTTTGTGGGTCCCACTAGGCGTGCCAGAAATGTGATAGGTTGAATGTAAGCTTTAGAAAATGAGAAGCAAGTAAAAGAGTGCAAATAAACACCAAAACAACCTACACCTCAAGATTAGCCTAAGTTGGAAACAACACAAGATGAAAGCAACAAAATGGAACTCTATACCTTGTGTCGAATCGATCCTTTGGTTGGCCCTTCGATCTTTGATGTATGTCTTTGACGGCTTAAAGATGCAAGCTTTCAAATGATGTTGTGAGGATGAGCATGGATAAAAGCATGAAACAAGCATAAGTTGAGAAACAAAATCGCAAGGGCTTCATTAGCAAACATCCTCAAATGAGAGAAAGAGGGGGGTACATTTATAGGATTTTTTTGGAGAATTCCTAGAAGAAAATGGAGGGTCAAGATTGAGCTAATTAAATATCACATGTAGGGCTAAGGTGAGTTGAGAACTCACAAGCCCTCACATCTTTGGACATGTGGCATGTGATTTAGCCCCTAAAAGTGAAGAAGTGGACATGAGGTGGAAGGAGGTGCCACATGACATGGAGGGGGCACAAAGTACCTTGGGATTGGACAAGATCTCCCTGCTAAAGGAGGTCCTTGTCCCCATGTGAGAGAGGACAAGTGGGGAATTAAAAATTCTTCAAATATTCTCATGGGAAGAGAGGGAAGGAATCTGTTCCTTAAAATGCATTGGGATTTCTCAAAAGTGAATTAAAAATTCACATGGGGAAGTGGAGTGCCTTGTCCAAAAGGGGAAGGCCTTTAATAAGGTTGACCAAGGACACATGTCATAAAGGACATGGGGAAGAGAAAAGGAATTTAATATTCCTTGGAAAGATAAAAGGAATTAAAAATTCCTTGAGAGGTTGATTAGGCTAGTTAGTGAAGGATTAGAGAATGGTTAGGTGGCTAAGAGAGATTAGAGGCCAACTTGCAAAAGTTGGAGGATGTGACACCTCCTAATCAAGGATTAGGCATGTGCACATCCTAATGATGAGATTAGATGATGGATTAGAATAAGATAAAAAATGATGGAGGATGTGACATGAGGGGAGTTAAATAAATGGAATATTTATTTAATTCAATTGATGGAAGGAGGATTAAAGAGATAAGGTATTATTGATTAAATACCTTAATTAGGGATTTGGCAGAATTAAAAATATTAATTAAATAATAGCAGTATTACGTAATTAACGAAAATAAGATGGAAGATGATGAATTTGGATAAATTAAGTGTCCAAATTTAGATGTCTACAATTCTAGCATTACTTCGTTGTGTAAAAGATGTCCATTCTCATATCATTTTTGAGGATGAAGATGATTGTTATAAATATTTTATGTTTTAAAATGAAAGATTGAGATTGCGTAGTAGAATATCATAATCAACAGTTGGAAACTATTGAGAGGAATTAGATGTGAAGAACCAATGGATTTTGATTACATAATTACTGTAATTAATGAGATGAATTTGAGTGATCAGTGGGATTGAAGAAATAGATTGAGCTTTCAGTGGGATTGAAGAAATCAAGTTGAGCCTTCGTTTTCAGATTGAAGAATAAAAGAATCAACCTAAAAATAGATGAACCAATCAGCCAATCAAAGTGAGCAATCGAGGAATTGTAATTTGCTTAATCATGAAAGTGGGTGAAGGTAATTAATTAATCTTTTGAGTTGAACATGCAAATCATGTTTGACTTTTACAAAGTTGTATTTGTTTGTTTTGACCTTTTTGAATGATGTTTGAATAATTTATTTAATTATTCAAGTTGAAGGGAAAGTGGTTTAATTAAACTATTAAGTATTAATTTAATTTAATTGACTTAGGGGAATAGGGTAAATTAGTGACATAATTAAATAATTGATATTATTTAAATAATCAGGAGGAATAAATTTAGATTGGGATTTTATTAAATAAATAAAATTTATTTAATTAGTAAAAAATGATGAAAAAGTGAATTAATTAAATAATGTAATATTATTCAATTAATAGAGAAAATTATAGTTTTTGATGTAACTGATGTGAAATGCAGTGATATTAGATGATATAATGTTGCTAATGATGATAAAAAATCATTTAGGATGTGCAATATGTGTTAGGTCATTTTTACATGTCTACACTTCTTATCATAATCATCAACTTTTTTTTCTCTTGGTCTAAAGTTAAGTTGAAATTTTGGTTATTCAATTAGGATCAAGTGATCTTTTAGACTATTATTGATGTTATCCAAACTCATATGGTTCATAAGATTGGAATTAGATCCTTTAAGTTTTAATAAAAATATTGGAAATGGTATCCTAGTCATTTCACAATTACAAACCCCTTGTGGCTAGCGCCTCATCTTCCAATGGTGACTAATTAAACCATAGTTGGCACTGTTAGTCTTCTCTTAGCACTTGACATCAATAATTCCAAACTATTTGGGTGGTTGTTCTTGGGCCTAAATTGACTCATTTAGTGTGATGCATTATTTACTAAGATCTACTTAGTTCTCATCTTCTACTTGGTTCTCGTCTGACTCACCTAGGTGTTCTCAACCCCCATTGTCCTTTTTCTAGACAATTAGAGTCACCCGAGTATCTTTTTTTGTCTCATACCAAAGCTCAAGAAATTTGGAGTTGGATACATTTCTTCAAGCCTCTTTGACTCAACCCCTTTGCATAGAATATGGTGTTGTTGGGTGATTGACCTAGTCCCTAGTTAATATTTTTAGAAATTTAGCTCTATTTTTTGGTTTCAATGTTTTTATTTATACACTAAATATATGATTTGCTCTAGATAATGTGCTTATAGGTGCAACTTGTAAAGTTGTACTAGAAGGTGCACATCTACAAGAGCTTCTTGATAGCAAGGGTAATGTTTCATGCACGATTGGGGGTGATCCCATAATAGTGGTTTACAATTTTTGGCCAAACTGGACACTGAAATTATTATTTTTAACTAAATCTTCACATTCGGGCACCTATAGCGGCTAAACTGTAAGGAATTTGGAGATGGTGCAAACTAGAGTCTCATCAAATTTTGTCTATAGATTCTAAAAATATTTTTTTCAAAATTTTTGGAATCAAATTGCACTTCTTTTTCCATCTCCCACTACAATAGATTTTTTCAGAAAACAACATTTTTAAAAAGTGACGCACACCGTATAACGCATAAATTTTTTTCCAATGAAGGATAAAATTCTAATTCTTTCAAATTTAGATTTGTAACTCTGATATCTAGTGCTTCCACTTGGTTAGATAGTTTTTTATTGAATATTTTTTCCTTAATCAAGTTTCAAAGTTAAATGAATTACAATTCAGACACAGCATGATTGTATAATGCGTAACTTTTTTTGTATATGTCAAAATTTAATTTAATTTTTTTTGTTGGATCAAGGACTTCAATATCTGGTGCACTCATATTTTTCAATTTTTCTTTTTGATAATCTTCTATTTTTCCACATGTGAAGAACAAAGAAATTCATTTTGGATGAAAAACCTATGTTTAATAAAACTTAAAAAACAAATACATAACAAAACCAAAACATATTAAAATTATATTCATTGGATAGATTGTTCTAAGGAATACCATAATAATTTCAAATAAATTTTAAATGAATTCATTTGATTCCCTAAAATCTAAATCAAATGTGATTTTTAATCAGCATTTTGATAGGTGTAAAGGAGACTCATTTATAGGTATGGTTTAAAACTAGCGAGGTTCTATCCAAGGGGGTTTGATCTAAGGTGATTTGATCAAACCCTCTTCAATTGGAATCCTCAAAATGGAACTTTTTATGGCTTAAATCATTATATTTTCTAAAAATATGTGATTTCAGCTAAAATTTGTTCCTCTCAGGAATTGTAAACCACTATTATGACATCACCCTTGGAAAAGTCCCAATGCTTGCTTCCTCTCGTCGACATAGACATGGTCATGGTCAATTTTCCAAATGAGATAATGGATCCTAATCTCAAGGCTCTTAGTCACAAGGTTCCTAGGACCGTTCTCATAGATGGTATCAACCCTCTTGAACAAATTTTAGTTCTTCTCACAAGCATGGTACTTTTAGTCAAATGCTAACAAATTCCCTTGCCTAGAGTTGACAATTTCTCTCATTCATGTTCAACAACCTACACAAAATTAAGATGATGGGATGATCTCATTGGTTGGGAGTTTATTGATGATAGGACTATCCTTAGTAATGTATGGGTTGATTTGATGATCATGAGTTATTTGTACCTTAAAAAATATTTGATATATATGTGCTAGAGAATCTTGATCGACCAAGTGTAAAGCTTGAGAGTCGAACTGGCCCACCCAATCCTTTAATTTATCACTAAATGAAATCCAGGAAAATCCCAAGTTGGTAAATGAGGTGAGTAATATGTTGAACGGGTCAAAGATAGTACCAGCAAGGTGATTTGCCAAGGCTTCGGGCCTTTATCCAATAGGTTGCGGCCTATGAAAGTTGCAATGTCCACCTAACTTGTCGGTTGTTGCTTGGTCAAACAAATTAAATGCACATGTACACACTACTACATCAAGGGGGTATTTAAGACAATTTGTAAGACAATATTTGATTATATATTGTCTTAAATTGAGACAAAAAAAAACTTGCTTATTGTCTCAATTAATGTCTTTAAGTGACTGTCTTAAGTTAATGTCTTAACATATTGTCCCTCTAGAGACAATATGATGCAGAAGTAGTTTTGTCTCTCTTGAGACAATATGAAGCAGAAGTACTTTTTTCTCTTTAGAGACAATAGTTTAATTAGAGATAATATGCCTTTAATACCAACTATTGTCTCTAGAGAGATGATATGAAAAAGTTCATTAAAAAAAATAAACAATTTATTTTAAATTATTTTTTAGTGTAGTTTTCAACATTCAGTGTTCATAGATTCTCATCGTCCTTCTATTTGCTAGAAGTAAAAAAAATTCTTCACAACTACATCCACTCAAAACAACTCAACACATCATATGACCTGCATTTAACAGGAGATTCTACTCCAAGATTGCATGAATGAAACATAACAAAGGATTCATAAATGAAATCACAATTTCTACATCAAATCACTCCTTGCAAAAATGAAACAAGAGAACTAAGAAGGAACCCTACAACCATTTTATTGATTTTGAAAGGAGTTTTTCTGTTACAATGATTTTCTTTGAAAAGAGTTACAAGATAAGCTTTTTGCTAAGCAAAAAGAAGAAAGAACTAAAAAATAAAAGTCTTGAGAGCTCAAATTAGAAACTTTAATTGAAGAAAGGGCTGCTAATTTTGATAAACTGCTGCAAGCACCTTGAAATTAGCTTTCAAACTGAAGGAAATAACTAACTTGCTAATTTGGACACTTTCCTCTACTGTTACAAACAACTGATGCTAATCTAGACACTTTCCTCTACTGTTGCAAACAACTAATTTGTTTCTAAATTTTTCCCTTGCCAAAATCAGTACAAAATTCCCCAAAAGTCAGGACCCTTGAGCAATGTTTCAAATCTAAGAAATCTTGCCACTTTTAGAAATTCACCGTTGTGCCTTCATATAATTGGTATCTCAAAGATAATGGAAACCATGCATTTCCAACCTGGAGATAACATTTACACACACTGAAGGCATTATAATGATAGTAACTACTTTCACTCATCACTGCCCTCTTTTGATGAATAACACTACAACCTTTGACTTGCTCAGTCATGCTTCTATGAGACAAAGCTATGAAACTCAAAATTATAAAACTCCAAAGTACTTTCATCAAACAAATATATTATCCCCACCATTACTACAACAATTACTGCAACTTATTTTTGTGATCCCACTTGCATGATGAGCCTGAGGAATGGTGTGACTGTGTTTGACTTTACAATAGGTTTGTATTAAGCAAAGCTACCATTGGGGTTGTACTTACATGAAGATATTAGCTATTGAACAATGCATTTATCCCCTTCCTTAAATGAGCCTCATAACAATGCCCCTCCATGCAAATTAAGGCTTCAAAACATAGTGACTATGGTAGAACACTAATATGCAATATAATTGTGAAGTTGCTCAGTAATGGATTAAATGGTGATAAGACTAGGAGGTGCAGCATCAGCAACACTACTTGCAATGATATTCTATTTGTTCCTTCTCTAATGCATGTTGTAATCTACAATAGATTAAAACAAAGTAGGTTACAGATTGAAAAGAACAAAAAAATAATATGAACATAAAATAGTAAGGCACTAGGCATTTCAAGAATTATGCTAAGAATGAACACAAAATTACTACAAAGAATAAAACAATGCACCACCATGAAGAGTCTACAAAATGGATAGAAATTGCTCAGAGCTTTAGTTGCTAAGAGTGTTAGAAAATGAGATGAGCATAAAAAAATTAGTACAATGTAGCATCTTAAGATGTTAAAAGGAGCCCACCCTAGGACCATCAATAGGACCATTGGCTTCCAGTAATTGAGCACTCTATTTGTTTTTAACTTTAATTGATATTCCTGTACCAAAAGACAAAACTCATTTAAGACTTTGGCATGGCCATATAAGAACAAAAAACAAAAAAAATATCATAACTCTACATCTTCTCAAATATATGGAAAGGCACAATGACAACAAAATGAAGCTCTTTGAAAAACTTGGATCATCTTCACCAAAAGGAAGGCTTTCACAAAAGAATCTCACACATGGGCACACATCCAAATACAAAATCTATTATATGTATCCAAATTTTTAAAGCCAGATAGCAGTACTACTTTAGATAATCCATGTATGCAGGATATTTTACTGCCCATACAATGTTTTCATCTTTTCCCACAATATATAGAGTAAGTGCGAAATTGTATTATTCACTCCCAATCATTTTCAAATTCCAATCCAAATCAGTTAATATAGTATCCCTCAACACAAAACCACATGATCTCAAAAGACTATATACCATACAGACAACCATGCCAGAGTTTTGATGGAAAACAAAATTAAAAACAATTCTAATGCACCCTTTTCCCAACACCTAATAAACCAAATCAAACTAGATACTACTCCACACACCCACAAAACTATCTCCACAATAGCCCAAACCCATGAAATAACATCCAAAATTATTAGGGAACATGAAATGAGAGGAAAATATTTGGTAACCCAAGACAACCATTATTGTGTTTCTAGATACAATTCCTCTCAATCCACACACCAAGTGAGTAGCTTAGTATGTACCTTTTTGTCCATGTTGCACTTTGACATCCCTTATTTACATGGGACACTTTCAGTCATATTGCAGGAATGTGCATAAAAATGTGACCATGGGATCCTTAGGAGTCTGATGGTTTTGTAATAAAAAGCAAATATATATTACTATTATTCTCCTTGACCAACTTGAATAACTTTTAAATTAATGCTATGAGATTTCCACAATCTATCATGTTGAACATTTTGTGATTTCTGGATTTTTGATTGTGTTAAAGTTTTTTCATCAACGTTTCGGATCACACTCAGTGATCCATCATCAGGATGATAAAGAGCTGAGTGTGATCCGAAACGTTGATGAAAAAACTTTAACACAATCAAAAATCCAGAAATCACAAAATGTTCAACTTTTAAATTGCTACTAAGAAAAGACAATCCCCAGTCCTTATGGCAGTGGTCTGATGGTCAAGCCTGCACATTGGCTCAAGAGGGACCAATTTTTGAACCTAACAGAATGTGAGGTGACTTGTGGAGCTAAATGAATAGATTATGTGAAAACATAAGCCAAGGAATCATGCTACTAGACCTGTCAATCATGCACGACATGGTTGTGTAGTGCAACTTTGACAAGAAATGAAAAAGTTAACCTTCACTAGTGTATCCTCATCTTTGGCTTTGGAAGCATCATTTTCCAATTCATGTGAACTTTTTGTGGGTTCCCAAAAATTTTATGCAAAGGTTTTGTTTCCAATATTTTATGGTTTGCCTTCAAATACAATGTAACCTATACAATAGCGTAACCAAATTTGACTGAAATAGACACTATGCCCTTTAGAGAGGGATTCAATATAATCATAACCAACATTACTTGAAGTTTCTTCCAACCTACATCTTAAAAATATATTGTACATTTTAGTCCATAAGTGACCAACACACAACTTTGTATAGAGAAGTAATTCAATCATTTCCATGAAACCCAAGCATCAACTTACTTGATTCCAAAGGATTC
>VDFB02151663.1:0-19708 GCA_007258455.2 Sequoia sempervirens | reverse complement strand
AAATTCCTACAACAATGGAGGTAGCGAGCTAGTAAGAGCAAGTGACCCATTCCTAAGGAGCAATGAGTCGGAATCATCATTGCTAATGTCAATACGGATTTATCCTTTTAGTTAAAGATGCAATGTGTCACTTCTTATGATGAGTTTATCCCTAGGGCCCTCAACATTGAGAGAGCCCTAATAAAAAACAACAAAAGCATTGGTAAGAGCATGATTAGGGTACAAACCCTAGGCCTCCGTAGAAACATAAACAATAACTATAGCGGATTAGTGAGGTTGCAATACCAAAAAGATTAAGACAATGTAGGTAATAACAAAATCTTGCAATCTAAAGATTGTAGCCAATAACAAACACACTATGTAGCTTACTGACATTTATAAATGCAATCTATGGTAAGAAGATCGACAAATACCTGGAGATGACAAAAAAGGCTAAGAAAGGATACAAGCTAAAGCTCAAACCTTGCATAGTAAAGTGGAGATTTTAAAAGTGAGTTTCTTTACCCCCTTACTGACCTTAAGGGTTTTTCAAATGCTTTTGGTAGTGTTAGACAAGGAAAATGCAATCAGGGAATGACTATTCAAATGAAGTAACAGTGGTAATCATAGGCTCAATGTTTCTTCTTAGCCATTAATGTATAATGGAGGTAGTGGATTGCATGTTTGAGTAGTGTTTTGAGACTCATCAATGATGGGAGAATAGTGAATAATACCTTGTGGACTGCGGAAGAAGTGTCAATAAGGTTGAAGGATCTTTAAGAACTACAGTCACCATGAAACAATGAGTCCCCTGTAGTAAGTAGGCAGTCTATAGGGCATATAAGGCTTGATTTCGATGCTCGTGAAAGGAATCTTCTGGCGAGAGTGTGAGCTATTTGAGATTGTACCAGGGTGCAATACCCAGTCTTAAAGAAAGTTAGCAAAACAGTAAATGTGCAAGAAAATCGAATTGTACACAACAAACAATTCACAATGTTATCTTCCATAATGCCTTGAGTTTGAAGACAAAAATTTTATTGTATCTTCATGATGAAAGTGGTGAGCTTAATGGTCAATCACTGGCAACCATGATTTTAAAACATGCTATTGTGCTTATGGAGGCAACATTTTCAGAAAGGCAGTGAGTGGTGGTTTGGAACAATGGTAGGTATGAAGGACTTGCTTTATATGCATACTATGCAGTCTAGCTTAAGACATCATTCTTAGAAGAGATTGAAGGTGGATTATGGAACTCAAGGGTTACCATGAAAAGGATTAAAGCAAAGACTGAGATCTATTTAAAAGCCACGGTCATGAAGATATTAAAGATGTCACATGCAAAAACCTAGTAGCCGGAGTAATGAATATAGTGCCAAAGAGGATAGTGTGCTGGGGCAGATTTAGGAGATCTCCACATTATCTAATTACAGGGAAATACATCATTTATTTATTTTTTTAATTAAAAGAAATCATTCTAAACCCTATATAGGATGCATTAATACTTCAAAAGCCTCTGAAGGAATTTGATATTATGCAAATATATGTCAAGTAACATTCATAAGGTTTGGAAAATCTTGATCACTTTCTGGCTTAGAATAGCCCATTAAAACATGGGTTGTGCTTGAATGCACTACATAATTGATATAACACAACCACTCTGCATATCAACCAGAGTTATATGCTCTTTATTGCAGCAAGAGGTAATCACTCTTCGATCATGCTATAATTACATCCTATCCTGTTAAACTTGAGACAACCTGAATGCACCCAATGATGATTATTGACACCTACATTATACAACGTGAATTAACTACATTATATGAGTGCCTCCATTTCTATCACAACATAGCCACATTAAACTTGAGTCACACATGAATGCATCATGTATTTGTTATAGCACAATCGGTACATGACTAATACAAGCTATGGATCATACATAACATACCACAAGAATTTGTTCCTCCATGAAATCTTGTATGTGATTCCACACAACAAAATCTGGACATGAAATTCTCAAAACCCTTAACCTCTAAAAATGAAATCTGATGAGATGTTGCTTTAAAATATGATTTTCAAACCTGGAACTACAAATCTGACTTCACAACTGAATTCTGCAAAAAGACAATGACTACCCTCAACTTGGTGATATCTTCTTGAATTTTTTCTGATTTTTCCCAAGAAAATCGTCCTTAGTTCTCCACAAACTGTCTCAAGTAGAGCAAAACACTATCGCAATAAATCAGGCGCGAACTCACTTTTCTTTATGTCGGCCACAATTTGATTTTTTTTAATTTTTCATGTTTGTCGAACATTCGACGAAAATAATAGCCGACATTTCGACGAACTCCAGGTTCCTCGAAATTTTGACGAACGTCGGGGATAAACTTTCAAAAAAATTGGAAATTACACATCAAATTTTACAAGCACCCGACGAACATCGAATTTCACATATTTGTTAGACAGTTTCGTCGTATTTTGCAGTCAAATGTATTAGTGGGTAGTTATCCTTCAATGATTATATATTAAGGTTTCTACAATCCACACATAGTTTGATATCACCATTCTTATTCCTGATTAGTGCAAGATTATATGTACCCATGTGGAATGTTTGATGGGATTAATAATCCCACCACCCCTTAGTTTTATCATTTCCTCTTGCATCTTGGGTGCTAGAGTTGGGTTGATAGGTCTCTATTTTGGTCTGAAGGGATTTGTATATGACTTGAGTGGTATCTCATGCTAAAATAGCTCTTCTCTATAGGCCTTCAGATCATCATAAGACTAGACAAATACATGTTTGTATTTCATTAGTAAAGAAATAAGCATTTCTTTTATTTGTGGTTTCATTTTCTTCCCCACATACACCTTCTTTGGTGCATTTTTAGTTCCTAGATTTACTTATTCTAAGTCATCTTGATGTGTTGAAATTTCTTTGACATTACTCTTATTAGGACCATCAAATACTCTTTCTAAAGAAACCAAACCCTTTATAATTTTATTATTCTATAAAATTTGAACTATCTAATTCCCAAATATTGTATCCTCCGCATCAATCACTTCTACAAAATCTCCAAAGTCTATCTCTTGAAGTTCTCATATTGATCAACACATTGTAGGAACTTCAATATGTTCTCATCATCATTAAAGACTTGCCAATTCTATATATTGTTAGGGATAGAAGGCCTTGTTTGCACCTCAACTTTTGAGATGCCTAGAAATTTTATGTAATCTAGCCTTAATGCTATGTTGGTCAACAAGTTAGCCATAGAGTTCTTGTGTCTGTCCACCCAATCTATTCCAAAAGCATCAAACATTTTCACTGCATCTCAAAAAAATTCTTATATTTTTTTAGTCTATTATTCTTAGACATAAATCTTGGTCTGACCTAAGATACAATCAGTTCAAAATCTCCAAAGACTTTAAGCTTTCTAATATTATGTTTGCTTTCCAATCTCAACCCTAACAATAAATCCTCATATTCAACAACATTATTTGTGCAAACAAACATTAGTGAAAATGAAAACTTAAAGGTTTTACCATTAGGTGAATTGAAAATAAATCCTATACCAAATCCCTCTTTGGAACAAGTACCATAAAAGTACATTGTCCACAACTCATCTACATTATCTTGTTTCATTATTTCCTTTTCAAATGGCGCAGGTCTCTTTTCTTCCTCTTTAGGAAATTCTTCAATTATGAAGTTATCAATGTTTGCATCCACAAAATAAATGTGTTCTTTAGGTTCTATCTCGTCAATCATGTATGGAACCCAAGGCTCTCTAAAAATCTTGTCATCCGTTCCATCAATGGGAATGGTAGAAAAGGACATATCTAGCTGCATATTGCCTCCCACAACAGCATACCATTTTCTAGATAAAAGCATCCCATAAGTGGGAGAAATATCCACTATAGTTATACTCATCATAAATTCTATATTCAGATATGTTTCCAGTCTATAAGGCACCTCATTTATGATTCCTATGACATGAA
Organism: Sequoia sempervirens; assembly: GCA_007258455.2. Classification (NCBI taxonomy): domain Eukaryota; kingdom Viridiplantae; phylum Streptophyta; class Pinopsida; order Cupressales; family Cupressaceae; genus Sequoia; species Sequoia sempervirens. Next base: position 15,739 of record VDFB02151663.1, on the reverse strand, counting down.
CCTCTCCAGATTCCATTGCATAAAATTTTCCATAAGGCTTGGTAATCTTTAGTCCCAATGCTTGCATTATATTAACTTGCATGATATTGGAGGATGCCCATGAACTAATCATACACTCTTTTAACCTTTTAATCATCCACAATCATAGTTACATGGAAATAGTCCACTTGATTAGGGCATGTTGTATGTGTGGCACCCAGTAATACTTGAGGGTCATCATTTCTTGTCCCCTCATCTTATTCTTCTTTCAACTTTATTTTACTCATTTTAGGTTGAGTAACCACCTTATTATCATTATAGGTTGTAGTCATACCATTGATAAGGGAGACTACTTTTTCTTATGCTACTTAATCATCATCATCTCGAGGAGAGGGACTGATGCTTTCACTTGCAATAACAGTTGGAACATATCAATTGGATTATACTTTGGTATATCATATGTTGTCACATGATTCTCTTCAGATTGATATTTTTTTAATAGATATTTCTTCATTTCTAGTCTCATCCTTTTTCTTCTCATCATCATCCTTCAATTTTTGACACTTGATTTGAGTTGATGGGGAAGCCACTTCCTCATCAATATGCACACCTACAGCCTTCTTTCCCCATATCTTTGTGTTCTTTTCCTTTGGTTCTTCCTTTTTCTTGCTTGTTTGACACTCCTTATCTTTGCTCTGTTCCTTGATGAATATGCTTCTTGATTTACCTTGATCATTATTCACAACTGTATTTCCCATGTAATTTCTCTTGAACTAAGCAACAACAACATCATTAACTTAATCTCTTCATTAGATGGTCTTCTTAAGGTTACATCAGTCTCCTATTTCAAGAGCATTCATAGTATAATCCTCTTCACCATCTTTATCAGTGAAGACTTGTTGTTCATATTCATTCACCATAAGCCTTTGATTTTCCACATCAATATCATCGAACTCTTCACCAAAGGAACATTCTTCATCACTAAATAACATGTTGATCTCTCCATCTCACTCATGAGGCAAATCACAATCACCACATGCATTTTGATCTTCTTCTATGGATTGTGATACTACACATTAGTGAGGTGAATGGGGTAATTGGCATGCTAGACACCATGGAGTTTCATCCATAAAATTTGCAATATTCTTCTTCAAAGGATCTAGAGTTTCTTTGTTCTACAAATTTTTCTAATTATTAAATATTGGCTTACCATTATGCTAATTTGTGTTATAGGGTTGATCATGTAATCTTGGGAATCTCTCATTTATTTAGAAATTTGGATTCTCATTTTCTAGACCTTTCTCATTCTTGGAAATCTTGTAGTTCAAATGTTTTAAAGCACTCATTAGCTTATCCATCTTATCCTATTGTATTATTATTTTCTCACTATAACCCTTGGAACTTTTTAGGAGTTTCACATCCTCCTTCCTTCCTACTTTCCCTAAGGATCTTCTATTTTTTTCAATGTGTAAAGTAGTCCTAAAATATTTTCTCAAATTCTGAGGACCCTTATCCCTAAAAAATAAACTCATTTTAGAATAAAACGCATTACAATAAAGGAATAAATAAACCTATTTATTTTGTCCTAGATAAGCAGGAATCTTGAACATTGCTTTTTGAAATCTTGTGTTAAAATATGAAACCATCTCATTCTATCCTTTAGAAATACTATTGAATCCATTCAACATGAACCTTGGGTATAGTTTTTCACCTATTTTCTCTTTATTAAATACCTTTTTAAATTCCTCCCAAGAACCAATCCTAGCATTTGATAAACCTCTATACCAATCTCTTGCATTCTCAACCAATGACTACATAAATATTTTCATGATAACATCATCATATTCTATCTCATAATCATCCAACAAGTTAAGAAAGGTCCTTAAATGATCTTCCCCAAATATTGCATTGTTCCCAAAAACCTTACTCAACACATTTCTGATGTCATTGGGGACAGGGTTGGGGTATCTGTTGATGGTGTTTTTTAGCAATGCAACAACACATAGAAAATACAAGTATCATATCTCTCTTGAAAGGTGAATTCCTATCAACAAGCCTCAAGAAACAACCCCAAGGTCTCTAATGTTAGGTCTTGACAATGCACAAACAACTCAGTGAAAGTGTGATTTGTTGCTTTATCATCAACATGAAAGAACTACAATATATCTGAAAACTAATCACTTAAGACAACTTTTGAAACATAGTAACCATTCATACATATGAAATAACACATAAAAGAGCACCAAGTCAATTTCTTCTCTTTTATTCACTTCCCCAAAATAGAAACAATTCCAGAATTAGTCTTTTCAATGATGAGAGACCTCATATAAATAGAGTTTACATCAAAAATGTCAGCCAAGAAAAAATTAAATTAGGACATACAATATAGGTCAACCAAAATAGGTCGGCCTTCTAATTTTTTTTTCCCATTTAACTTTACAATAAAGTACTTAAAATAATACATCACTAAATCCTTTGGCACAATTCTCTAGGCCTGTCCAACTTGAAATTCAAGGTGGCTATTGTAGTATGCATGGATTTTGAGGTAACTACTCCTAGTCGCCCTCCTTTTCCATTTGTTGTTTCTTTGAAAAATCTTGAAATTTGTAAAATACCTTGTTGAGGTCAGCCTAATCGGAAATTGGAATAAATTTCAATCTCAACTTAATTGAATTGAATTCATCTTCATATTTATCTAAAGTTTTATCCCAATCTATCCTATACTCCTAATATTTATGAAAAATTGTGTATACATGGCCACATCTTCCAAATGATTTTTTGTTATTTCTCCATCTTCAACCTATACATAGACCTCTTTCCACCATTGCTTTAATTGATCAATCTTCAAATCTTCTTTACTAACTTTCTTCCTTCAAATTATGATGTAAGAGAATAACATACACTAACCTAGAATGTCATTCAACTTATGGTTATGTGTAGGATCATCATGGAAAAAATAGGCCCTTCACTGGCGAAAAATTCAGAAAAATCAAAGTTAGGCAACTTGATGTAAAAATTTGAATAAATTATCTATAATATTTGAAAAATATATAAGAATAGAATCTATAAAAAATTGAATGTAGTTTGCAAACTACTAGGTTTATTTTTTTTTAAATGATTTGGTGAAAATTTGAAATTTCAATGTAGTAGTACTTAAATTTCAGAAAAAATAAGAAGTAGGTGTCCGTCTGACCACCCTAACCACAATAAAATGATAATATTTTTTTATAAGATTTTAGATATAAGTAGAGGAATCATGTCCTGATGTGATGCATATACATGCCATTTTTTCTAATTAAATAATTAATTATGATTTTTTTATTACAATTTTTAAAAATATAAAAACTCGTATGTCTGACCACCTTAACTTGGTCAAAACTTAATGAAATTCATTTTTTTTAATCGTATAGTATGTGAAGCATGTTTCAGATTCAAAAATTGTGATACAATTTGAAAGCTATAAATACAAAATGAATAAAAATATTTATTAAATTCAAAGTATTTAACCATAATTTATATTAGTGGAAAGCTGAGAATCTCCTTTAAAAACCCTTTTCCTTTCATCAATTTTGGGTAAAAAAAAGTCGTCAGCCACATACCCTACACATACCCATCATATCGCCACTTTTTGGCCCATCATGATCTTGCACATACCCTTATTCTATATATCAATCATGACTTTAGTTGTAATTCAAATACAAAATGAATAAAATTATTTATTAAATTCAAAGTAAAACATAATTTATATTAGTGGAAAGTTGATAATCTCCTTTAAAAACCCTTTCCATTTCATCAATTTTGGGTAAAAAAAAGTTGTCAGCCACATACCCTAGGGTGATCCCAGAATAGTGGTTTACAATTTTTGGCCAAACTGGACACTTAAATAATTTTTTATAACTAAATCTTCACTTTCTGGCACCTATAGCGGATAAACTATGAAGAATTTAAAGATGATGCAAACTAGAGTTTCGTGAAATTTAGTCTATAGATTCTAAATATATTTTTTTCAATTTTTTTGGAATCTGATTGCACTTCTTTTTCCACCCCCCTTGAAAACTAGTTTTCTTCAAAAAACAACATTTTTAAAAAGTGACGCTCACTGTATAACGCATAACTTTTTTTCCATGAAGGATAAAATTATAATTCTTTCAAATTTCTATTTGTAACTCTGATATCTAGTGCTTCCACTTGGTTAGATAGTATGTATCAAAATTTAATTTTTCTTTTTTTGTTGGATCAAGGACTTCAATATCTGGTGCACTCATTTTTTTTTATTTTTTTTGATAATATACTATTTTTCCACATGTGTACAATAAAGAGCTTGATTTTCAGTGAAAAACCTACATTCACAAGAAATAAAAAAATAAATATAATAATCAAATTAAATTTTATTAAAAATATACTTTTTTGGAAGCTTATAATAAGGACTACATACTTTAAAAAAAAAATTTAAATGAATTCATTTGATCCCCTAAAAGATAAGTCAAAAGTGGTTTTTTACCAACATTTTGATAGGTGTGAAGGAGACTCCATTATAGAAATGGTTTAAAAATAGTGGGGTTTTATCCAAGGGGGCTTGGTCTAAGGTGGTTTGATCAAACCCTCTTCAATTGGAATACTTTAAATGGAACATTTCAAGGCTTAAATCATTATATTTTTTAAAAATATGTGATTTCAGCAAAAATCAGGATCTCCTAGAAATTATAAACCACTATTGTGGCAACACCCCCTACACATACCCATCATATCGCCACTTTTTGGCCCATCATGATCCTGCACATACCCTTGTTCTATATATCAAGAATATTTTCCAAAGTTGTATCCATGACTTCTCTCTCAAATATAAATTCTTTAATCCATTCTCTTGGTTTTTCTAGATCCTCGGAATCTAAAATATCTTCTTTTACTAGTATTTCTTTGGGAATTTCCACTACTTTGATCGATCTTATCATTGATTTTCATTTATTCCTTTGTACCCTGCTACTAGTTGTTGTACATCCATAAAATAAGAAGCCTTCTCGTACACATGTAGAACTTCGTCAATGAAAACAATACCTTTTTGATAAACTTTGTTTATCCATTTTTGTATTGTTTGCATAGAGGCCTTCATCTTCTCAACTTCATTAATGGAATCCTTTGATAATAGGTTGGCTGAAGTGGATGTACCTGCATTATCTTGAGTCTGTAATGTTTTAACCAAATATTGAATGTATTTCTATAATTCATCTATTTGTTGTTGCAACTTCTCTTTTGCTTGAGTCTCCTTCTCCAACCTATTCAAAATGGAAGCTATAGAATCCTTCATTTCCTCAGCCTCTTGCTTCTTTGTTGATGGACCCAAATTGATGGTCTGCACTTTATAATCAATAGGAGTGGCTTTATTCTTATGCTTCTCAGCTATGAGAGTGGCAACATGGAGGACCCTATTATTAGATTCATCCCTTACAATCCTAGATACTTTCTTGTCCTTCTTTATTTCTTTAGTTTTCCCAAAACCTGCTAGAAATTTGTTCCAATCTAGAGTTATTTCCTCAATGACCACTGGCTTAGGTTTCAAACTCTCTTTTATCCAGTCAGGAGCAGTTGATTCCTCTAGACTTGTATCCATTTGAGGAATATTTTTTCCTCTATGGTATTTTGGTTTACTCCCCTCAACATTTTCTAATTCCTTTCATTCATCATTCTTATCCTCTTTATCAGAATGTTGTGCTTCTTCCTCTCTTTGTGATTCATTATGCACCTCCTCTATTTTCTCAAGGTATTTCTCTTCTTGATTTCCTACTTCAGAGTTATTCTTCTCCAATTCCTCTCCAAGGTTACTGAGATCTCCATCCTTTATATTTTCTAACTCCTCTTCTTCTTGCCCTTTAGAGAAATCAATTACATTTTTTGTCATCTCTCGCTCCTCCTTTTCAAATTGTATATGTTGGTGGGAGGATTGAGGAAGAGTTTCATCAATGGGAACTTCCTTTGTAGCCTCATCCCTAGCAATTGATGTCTCATTTATATCTCTTTCTCAATCTACAATTACCTTCTCTATACTTTCCACATATTTGGGTGTCACTCTAACCCTAGGAGAGTTTTTCCTAGAATATACTTGGGGTTTATCCCTGGAACTTTCAATATCATTTGTCTTTTCAACTTCATGTGACTTGTGCTTCTTAGGTGGAGAAACACCCTTATTCCCTCCTCTAACAAGTCTCATTTTCTTAGAGGGTTGGGATTCAATTGTCTTTTCAATAATCTCTTTGGAAGGTCTTCTCCTTTTGGGTATTGGTTCTCTTAAGTTCACCTTTAACCATAGCCTTAGCTTTCCCTATAGTTCTTCTCTTGATGATAAGAGGTTGTTCCTTAGAATCATCTTCCTCCTAAGTTGCAGGAATATCCTCTTTTTTTTCTTCTGAGTCTTCATATGAAGATTGAGACTCTAAGTCTCCCATCAATTCATAAGCAGGCTTGATTCCATCAGTCTCCATCTCTAATATCTTATGTTTTACCCACTGCTTTGAATACTTGATCATTGAGGCATTGATCTGTTCTAACTCCACTACTTAATCTTTAGCCCAATCGATAGAAGGAAGAGGTTTATTTTGATATTGCATGTAGTCACGGTACTGCATTACCTCTTCTTCATCCTCAATCTGATTTGGAGCTTGGAACACTCCACAGAGTCTTATCATCTTCAATGGAAGCCTAGAATACCTTCTCTTAATAATTTGACTCCGTGTGTTGAGTGTTGTGAATTTCTGGATAGGCCTCCCATCCATTGATAGTCAAGGAGAAATCTCCACCAACTCCATTTTTATGCATAGCTTTCAAAATTGTATCAAAGGCAACCAACTTTCTTGTCACCTCAAGTAATACTACCTTTTCTATTGGATACCTTGGAATCCTATAAGGCACATTGGGACTACCATGAACTCTAATATATGTAAACTTTAGAAACTGGATGAACCAACAGCCATAATTTTTTATTAACTCTATGAAATCAATGGGGATCCTTAGATGCAGTGCATCCTGAAAGGTCCTTGTAATATACATTGTAAAATCATCATTAACCCTCCTATAATTGGAAGTATTCAAATGTAGATGAGGGTATACATCATATACTCTATCTTGATCAATTGTGCCCTTACAACTTAAGCCCTTATACCTATAACTCCTTGCAAGAATAGAAACCACATAGGAAATCATGTTGAATGTTCTTGTATCTTGCACCTTCCTCAATTTCATATCTAAGGTATCATTGATCATGCCTTCCCAATGGTAATTAATTCCTTTTTCATTTTTTTCCATGTCATAAAACATCCAACTTTCAAATATTGAAGCCTTCTTCAAACCCATCACCTCAATGAGAAGAGTGGTCATGTCATTGTATTCTAGCTTGAGATTACTTTTCTGTAGTTGTTTAGGTAGCTTGGAATAGTGGGATTTGGGCTTGTCTATCAAGGACTTATTCATTATCTCTAATGCCTCATCTGGATCATCAACATATAACTTATTTGATATCTTCATGTTAACCTTCACCAACTTATGACACAAAGTAATGTTAAATGCCTCTAATATGGACTCCTATGTCAAGTTGGTCATTACTCTATCTTGGTGGCCCAATATCACTCTTTTATCTGAAACATAGTGCTTGGCACACTCTACAATCAACTCCAGGCATTACACTGATGGAGGAAAACCAACTACTTGAGCCAATCCTATATTCACCAATCTTTTGGCTAGTGGAATGCGAGCATTACAATACATCCTCTATTTGAAATCTTCATTATCCACATGTCCCATGTTTGTATCTCCAAATTTAGCCCAATGTGAAGCAATCTTGGATTCTAGAAGTCTCCCCTTGAAATCTATTGATGCTAAAAATTAGCAAGGTAACAACCCTTTAATATGGGAAACTCAATTAATGGGGGACTTATTGCGCTAAACTGAGTGACCTCCAGATTTTTGAAGAAGTCAACTTCTTCTATAAATGGGGTTTTGTAATGGAAAAAGGAAGCATATATAAAAGTAAAGAATCTAACTAAGTGATGCACCCAAATTTAGATAAAAGGCAGGATAAACCTATCTTTTGGGCATGATCTAAGGGCTCGCTTAGCAAGTTACCATGTCCTAGAATAACATAAATTAAAGATTGCAGCATGAACAACTCATTCAATGACATAAAATAATTTTCACACCAATTTATTGAAAGAAGAGTAAAAAGGCATGATCTAAACTAGCAAACTTGCATTCAAATTATAGAAGTATGACAAATAAACCATTCAAACAATAATGGCATAGTATAAAGTTTATCAATAGCATAAGAAATAGAGAGGTCAAACAATGGCATAGTTTGTGAGTTCTTGTAATAATCTAAACAATAAAAAAGGCCTGGTCTCTCCAAAAATCCTATAATTCTAGAACTAGTGAAACTTGAAAAACATGTAGCATGTAATATTCAAACTCAGAACCTGGAATCCCTCTTTAAAAGCAGAGAGTAGTATATATAGCAAGCCTTCCACCACCAGTGAGCAACAACTGAAAAGATTTAGAATCTTGAGCAATGATGTTGAGGCAATGATTTCCATCAGCCATTGTAATAGAAAATATTTGGGCCATAGCATTTTGTCGCTCTCCATTCAGGTGCATCCCCTGTGAATGATGGAAGTGGTCCTAGCAATGTCTTGTGCTAACAAGTGTCACCTCCTTGGATAGGTAGCTAGAACATGTGGAAAAATATTGCAGCCCTTTGTTTTATTCATTCCTTGTGTTGATGAAGCATGCACTGAAGGGATGCATGGCAACATTTCATTTCCCGCGACTAATTTACCTTTCCTTCGTTGAAAGCTTGTGTTGAGATGACAAGTAGCAATAATGTTTGATAGATGCCACCTATGGGGTCTGTCGAATATTTATGTGAATGGGAGCTACATGGCACGTGGGCGAGGACTGACGAGGAAGTGAAAGGAAGCAATCAAAATAACCCACAGTGAAGACACGTGGGAGCATAGCAGGGGCCAATAGAAGAGCAAGGAGAAAATTCCTTCAGAGAGCGATGAGTGGACACATGGAAGAGGTCGCGATGACTATAAAAAAGGGGTCGTTGATATTCATTTGAAGGAATGGGCCAATACTTAGCCAAAAACAAAACCCAAAGGGAGCATGGTGAATTTCATATTCATAGCTTCCAGCGACTATCAGGGGCGTTTCGCTTAGAGGAACGAAGAATCCAAAATTTTCTTTGGTTTGCAAACTAGAGTGCCATCCATTGGTGATAGAATTAGAGCCTGGAAAGGGCTGCTTGCAGGGGCAGACAATCGTCTTCGGATGGTCTCGCTATATTGTGCAAATATTCTTGCGCTTCGCCTAGGTCGAGTGTTTCTTTATAAGGCAGTACCTCAGGTAAACCGACCCCCACCTCGCAATGAAAAAGTAGTTGCACAAGTGGATGAATCACATCTTTAATTTATGTTGCGATAGGAGGAAGGCTAAAACTTTGGAAAGTGGTTGGGTCTTTCTCCTTTTCTTCAATTCTTCCTACAATCTACTTGGCTGTGGCGATCGACCCATCTTGCTCAGCTGGGAGAAATTTTTCCACAAGTCATCAATTGTCTGGTTCAAAGTAGTTGTGGTAGCTTTAGTTGCTTGGAAGGCCAAGTGACAATGGATGAACTTGTTTGTCGTTTGGGCAGTAATATCCTGATCCCTAATCCCTGCTTTGGCCAGTTCTTCATTGAAGACCTTATATAGCTTGCTAAGCAAACTTTTTGCTTCAGGAACCTTCTCTGTGATGAACCGTGGGAATTGCTTGATTATTCTATGAACCTCCTGGCTCAATTTTTTTTCCTTCAAGATGAACCAGAGCATTGGCTGTAGTGTTAGGCAAAAGGCTTTAACCTTTTCCCAATAAGAAATATATAGTTGCCAAGCTAATGGGATGAGGTCCGATTGCACAACGGAGGCTTGGAGAGAGCTCTTTAGAGATGCAATTTATATATCCTTTGAATTGACAACCCCTGATAATTCCGCAGTTCTCTTTTTTGCAGATGTCAGTTGCTCCTGAAAGCTACTTATCTCTTTATACCAGTTCTCCTCAGCTTTGGCATGGTTCTCCAATTCTATGTCAAGAGAGGACTTTGTCTCTTAAAGATCCTTTTCTAATTGGTCATTTTGGCTTTCAAAGTCCATATGATTCTTTTTTAATTCCTGCTCATATAGAGCACATTGAGCTCCTAACTCTTTATCCTTTTGTTGCATATTTTTCTCCACCAAGGTCAATTGGCTCTGATATTTCTAGTTCGTCACCCATAGCTCATTGAGTAGTATGGGGTCAATATATTGGGACTTATTAAGTTCCTCTTGGATTTTTCTCTACTCCAACTCTTCTATTCGCACTTTCTTAGACAATCACACAACTTTTGCATATAGTGATTTTTCCTTCATTTCCAAAAAACTGACTCTTTCCTTCACAAGCTTAAGTGGCTCCTCCTTTTTCTTCAATTAGTAGCCAGACTTTCAGAAGTTGGTCGTCACCACCCATTGCATTTCCTCCATGAGTTCTACCTTATCTTGCAACCGGGTTGTGGCCAGATCAGACCCCATGGCATACATGTTATAATCACCCGGCAACATCTCGCCTTGTGGTTTGACAACATTCGGGTACATCATGGCAAAATTCAATGTTTGTTGTGCTTCATTGTAAACTATATACACCTTAGACTCCACCTCCTTTTTATCATCCTTCGCTTTTCGCTTTTGGATCCTGAGGGCTCGCATTTTCTTTGTGGCTTCTCCCTAGGATATGAATTTGGATGGAAACTAAACTAGTCCGCTAGCAATAGGTGCACCAGGAGGCAGGGAAAAAGGGAATACAAGTGTAGAAGGACCCTGTGTTTTCTTTGGTGGGAGATTGATAGTTTTCGGGGAGAAAAGGGAACTTTCCATAGTTCAGTTTACGAACCAGCGGAATGGATCATCAATTGCTACGGTGATGGGGTAGTCATAATTGAGTCTGTTTGCTGAGCATACTAGGTTGGACTAGAGGTAGCAAAGGCAATAGGGGTGCCAATGGCGGTCAAGCTTTCAGAAAGAGAGGCGAAGATAGATTGAGTAGTGGTGACCGGTGCTAAGGTTCGTGGAAGCATTAAGATAGATGGTCCAGTTTGGGTGAATTGGGAGAAACCTCCCACAAAAATTGTGGTAGGGGTAGATAAAGTAGGGCCGACACTTGTTGTAAGGGGCACTGCGGAAATGGAAGAGGATACCAAAGATTGGGAAGTAAGAAAAGTGGAAGTGAATATTACCTATTGACTGGATGATGGTGGTGGTTCGCTCATTGCCAGCTCCTTACTTACTTGGAGCTCCTAGCTCACTATGAACACTTGGCTAGTTGCGATTCCTTGTGATCCTTCTCCCATAATAGCTACCACGTGCTGTCATTTAGTGGAAGGGGTATCTCTCACTTCTATAGTCTTCGATTGTTGTTTTTGGGGAACTCTTGTTGCTTTCGAGGCCCAAGTGAGTGTTAGTGAGGCTCGTGACATATTGAGTCACCCATTTGAAGCAACATAGGTATACTACCCTGTAGACTTCCTCCTTTGCTAGGTGGAGGATGTTGATATCTCAACTTCCTCTTCCACCTAATCTTCTCCTTCATTAGGGTTATCGCCTCCACTAGCACTTGAGTCAGAAGCAGGGTGCTCATCATCCCAAATCTCATTAAACCATTCATCCTCCTTTATGCTTTCATAAGGTGTATCAATTCATTTTGTTACTTGGTGATACACCCAAAAGGCTCTGATGCTTTCATTAGTCCATTCTTCTTCATTCCTCATCTTGTTGTACAAAGCTCTACCCATTTTGCAGTTCTCATCATAATCTGCCACAACGAAATAGAACCTATGCCATGGCGGCCTATTGTCTTCCATGGGGATATGAATCAGGTCAACCAACAATTCATCTCCATCATCTAGTGGGTTGTGCCTCTGCTCCCAATAAGGCCAAGGGTTGTGAGTTACCTTGAGATGCTCATATGAAAAATCATTGAAAGGGTTGTAATCCCACTTGTCATAGATCATTACCAACCCTAAACGATCCAGCTTATCCTGTAGTAGCGGGTGTTTCTACTTCTTTTTCATGGCCATTGTTTTGAAGCTTTGTGGATAGGTGAAGAATCCTTTCCTCTTCACCTTTTTCCTATTGCAGAAGGTAATATCAATAATGCACGCTTGCTAGAACAATTCAAGGGCCAACACTCAATTAGTCACACATGTCGAGAGGCGAAATGGTTCATCGATGAAGCCTCACATTTGGTTGAATTTAAAATCCACTCCAAAGAACTAATCGCATCTAGGAGTGAAGTTTTGCATATACTCTGTCTAAATCATGGTGAGTCGATTAATACCCTCCTCCCCTTGCAAATCTTGCAAAATCAAAGTCAAGAAATAATCCAAAAATGCATAATAATCAAAAGTAGAAGAGAGGAGAGGGGTCTAGACATAAACTAGTTATTTTCTCTTCTTTTCATCAAAGATAGACAACTTCACCCACTTATCAAAGAAATCATGGTTTTGATACAAAAAAATATGAGCAAGATAGGAGATAAATCTAAACATTCATTCAACTTGGTACTTGTTAATTTTCTCTATCATTTTCTTTGAGAGGAATTCTACCAAATCATACTAGAAGTAAGATCGTTGCATGCGAAATTGGAAAGTCGGGCCCAATTGAAAATTTTGCACCTCTTGGTCAGTGTCTAGACCGAAAACAAATGCCATCATTGAAAATAAATCTCCCAGGTCTCCCTTGAAAGTGTCATGCGGTATAGGAATTCTTGGTGGCTTCTTTTGTTCTACTTGAATCCTTTAGGTTTCTTCATTATTAAATTCTAGAGCCTTATCCCTGGTGCTACATATATGATCCCCCTATTTAGGAGTGAATGTCTCCATTGTCATCCCTCACTGCATAGGATCTGGAATACACAACATATTCCAGATGGCAGTCAGGTTGATGTTGACTGACAGAGTCTAGCCCTCAATAGTGCTAGTACTTGGGTTGAAACGCTTAATGGCCGCATTGACTAATTCTGGGTAGTAGTGCACAGATAGGACCATATATTGAGGAAGCTCGTTGAACTATACTTTTTCTGCAGTAGACATTGCCCTTTTGGACACCTTCATTCTTTCATAGGCTACTTCCCTCAATCCTTTAGGGTTCTTTGCAAGAAAGGGATCAAGAATGTTATCCCAATATTCCTGAATTAAGCTCTAGTCTCCATAGATTTTGGGCTTGTCTAGCTCCTTTGTGTTTTCCCATGTTGGCTTGTCAGGAATACCCGGTGTAGCATAAGAAATATTCTCAAAGACATTAATGGCTAGTGCTCCTCGCATAGCTTTGGCTAAGCTTTGCGTCATCACTTGCCTAACTTCTGGGCTTGACCTTTCTTCCATTATTAATTTGTGGGAAGCTTTTTGCTTGAGCTTGAATTCTTCTACAACTTTACTTCGGCTTTGGTTGTGTGCTTCGAATTTCTTTTTCTCTAGGTAGCGTATTTGAAAAGACCTTTTAAGTGACTAAAAATTTCGCATGTAATATTTAGCTATTTTCTCTCAAGGTGGTAGACAAAAGTAACCCATTTTTGCATTTAATTCGGCATGTACTACCAACCCTTTGGCTTATACGAGATGAATTACTTGCCATTTTGATTTGACAAGAATTCATAAATGTAATTAGTAACTGTATTGTACAGCGTGATTTTTTTGGAACTTGATTCGATGATTTGCTAGTAGCTTAAGCATTAATATGCATTGGAAATTAATATCCCAAAAGGAATGATTAATCCAAAGATGTGATCAATATTTGAAAAGATATGAGCTCTACCTCAGAATAAGCAAAACAGCTGGAGAATGACACCTCAGTCCTTAGTTGTGCATAACACCGCCGATTGTTGCCACCAGTTTAGGCTGATTAATTAGCCCTTATTATTTTGCACGCAGCAAATCGTACTCCTAACAGAAGCACTAGCCATTGCTTTGGGAAATTTCTCCATTGGCATTGCACTTATGTCTTCCTAGAGAGCCTTCTGTAGTAGCATCTTCTATTTCGGGATGGCTAGAATATCCCACAGAGACACATTAGCGGATGATTTTTTCAATTGTTCCACTACATTCAACGGTGGTGGATTCAGAGGTTTCTACTCCTTAGCTCTTGTAATAATAATTTCCTTTCATGGCGGGAATTGTGGCAACACTACAGAGATACTAGGCGTCTGGTCAGAACTACTTTTAGGTTGTGGACTGACTAGTTGTGGGACAATTGGTTCATCTGTAAATATCCTCTTCAAGTGAGTGTTGTAGTTGGATTGTACTTGTGGTGTTTTAGATGTGGATGTATCATTGGAAAACACCGCTTCTTCTTCTTCCATCCATGAGGAGTGTGTGGTTGGGAGGAATGTTCGCTTCTTGCTCTAGTGACATCCCTTGCATTTGTGTGGTGAGCACCACGTTGTCCATTTACGAAGAGGTATACACATAGCCTCCGGGGTCTGACATTGTGGCTTGGCTGCACTACTCTACCACCTTTTATTGTAGGTTGTCGTGCGGGAAATTTTGGGGCATATGTGAATCACGACAAGGGAAGCACCGAGGGTTGGTGTCATCAATCAAATTACTTTTCCCTGTAGTCAGCTCTCTACTCAAACTTAGATTAACACTTTGTAGCAGAGAAGGTACTGGTACTATTTGATTTGTTGTTTTCGTCTGCGAATTGGCGCGAGCACCTCCTTGGAACTAGTTTTGTTGGTAAGAAGGTTTCCCACCTCGATAATTCTGGTAGCTTAGCCTCAGGGGTGTTTCCTGGTTGCACTTGATAATGGTTATCTCATTAACAATAGTCCACAACATTTCCTTGAACTCGCTCATCTCCTCCTTTAAAGAGCCAGATGTAGAGGAATTTTTTTTTGGCATGCTCGGATACATGTGCATGGATTGAGGAGGAGTCGGTGAGCTGGTAGAAGGCATATCTTGAGTAGGAACCGATATTTCTAGGAATATAGGAATGATGGGCCGAGGTGGAAATTTCTCGACGTCTATCAAATTGTTCTTCACCTTGACAGTGATGTTGTATGCACCTGATAATGTGGTTCTATCAAGAGACTAGATCATCATTGAAATGTCAGAATTGATAGACTTCAAGTAGAACATGAATGCTAGATCAGGCCGTAGGTGGATATCAACTTGAATCCTCTGCCAGCTTGTATGAAACCGGGCATTGAAGTCAGCCATGGCTTCGTGCGAGGCCCACTTTATAACTAACAACTAATTTAATATAGAAATGATTGGTCTCCTTCATTTGAAAATCTCTGATAGAAACGTGCCCCGAGCTCATCCCAAGTACTAAAAAAAATTTCTAGCAATGTGCGGTACCAATCCAATGCCTTGCCCCTAAAAGAGGGCGGCAAGCAACCTTAACGCCACATTTTGGGTTGTAACCCCATGTATCAGACATATGTCTACAACATCTTTACAGATGTTCAGATGGTGTTCTTAAGCCATCTCTAGTGAATTTAGGTATATCCTTTAGGGCAGAAACTGGGAAGCGACCCAAACAACAGGCACTACTAGTGCAACAAGAGGGCTTTTGGCATCCCATGCCACATAATTTCTGTTAGCAGTAGACAACATGGCTATTGGAAAGGGAGGAGGAAGCAGAACATTCACTAATTGGGTTGTGGGTTGTACAGTCCCTAAGGGTGGTACTAATAAATTGGGATTAA
>VDFB02151662.1:0-12462 GCA_007258455.2 Sequoia sempervirens | reverse complement strand
AAAAGAATTTAATATTCCTTGGAAGGATAAAAGAAATTATAAATTTCTTGAGAGATTGATTAGGCTAGTTAATGAAGGATTAGAAGAGGGTTAGGTGGCTAATAGAGATTATGGGCCAACTTGCAAAAGTTGGAGGATGTGACATATCCTAATCAAAGATTAGGCATGTGCACATTCTTAATGATTGAATTAGGAGGTTGATGAAGATTAAGGAAGGGATGTGATATGTGAGGAATTAAATAAATGTCATATTTATTTAATTCATGTGATGAAAGGGGTAAGGTATTTAATTATTAACTGAATACCTTAAGAGTTTAGATGATTTGAGGGTATTAATTAAATAATAACAATATTACTTAATTAATGCTAATGAGAGGGTATTTAGACGAAGAGGGAAAATTTGGACAAATATAAGTGTCCAAATTTAGGTGTCTACAGAAAGAATAAATAATAAATCATTCTATTGAATCTCTTAACTCGTACTCTGACTAATGTGACACCACAAAAATCACCAGTAGGATAGTATACATGTTGAACAAGCTTCCCTTGGGATCCACACCACAAAATAGTGATCTAGTGAAGTACTCATATCAACTTATCAACCGGATACCTAGTTCTTCATACTTTCTACCGGTAGATTATAGTCTCTTACTTTTCTTGCCGGTAGGAGCAACTTTGACACTGCGGACCATACTGTTGACTC
Source organism: Sequoia sempervirens (assembly GCA_007258455.2). Taxonomy (NCBI): domain Eukaryota; kingdom Viridiplantae; phylum Streptophyta; class Pinopsida; order Cupressales; family Cupressaceae; genus Sequoia; species Sequoia sempervirens. The sequence goes on along the minus strand of VDFB02151662.1, from coordinate 11,759 downwards.
TAGTTGCCATCAATGACAACACAAGTAGCCAAAAAAATCTCTCAAAGCCATATTCCAACAAGTTCATGAATGTATGTTGTTTTAATTCGATTCCTTATGTTATGAATGAATCCATGAACAAATCTTGGTTTACATTCATGTTTTAGTTTTCTTTAGTTGTTTGTACTCCAGGGTGTAGGTTTAATTAACAATACTAGTTAATTTTAGGATTCACTTCTTGACAGTGAACTAGTCACAGTCTTACACTATAGGTACCCGTAGAAATAGTGTCAACATTACTTCTTTTACTGTTATGCATTTTTTTGATTTCTCAACAAGTGTAAACACCTATGCTAGGATGATTTAGGTAGTTTTGAGTCTTTGGAGGCACATACAATGCCAGCATCATCACAAGCCTATGTTAGTCCTGGTTGATAATTTAATGAAGGTGTTTTCAAGGGTTTAGTGGACTGCTTATTTAGGTTTTCCTCTAAATTGTGTGTCTGACATCAAGTCTACTAAACATTAGTAGGGACTCTACATTTTTGGAGCACTTTTTTGGGTAATATTTTAGCATTAAGTTATTATTTCATAAATATAACTATTTTATAGTCTCTTATTCCAAGTCCCTTTATGAAATATTATCCACAACAAGAAAAAAATGTTAAGGCTACATATCAAGACCTAGAAGTCAAAGTCTTGGGATAATTAGACTTCATTTTGGAATTTAATTCTCTTTCAAGAGAGGTAAAGTCCACTATGAATTTATTTCAATTGATCATGACCAACACCCATGTTTTTTTTTTGCTCAGTAAATTGCTACTAAGGGGCAGTGCCCATCACTTTTGACTAGAGCTATGAACCAGCAAGGCCACATTCAGGGGACCTCATCCCCGCCATTCATATTCCTACACATGCCTGCATTCCTGCCAAGCTCCCTACAGGCTCCAGTTTCATTCCTCCATCTATTGTGCTTGCCTACATTCCCGCCAAGCTCCCTACATGACCCGATGCCATTCCTCCTGTCTACTTCGCCTGCCTGCATTCCAGCCAAGCTCCCTATAAGACCCAATGCTGAACCTCTATCTGAATACCCCTGCTAGCTCCACCTCACCATCGATCCCTCCATCTCCCAAACCTCGCAGTAGCACACGCCATCCACCACTTTCCCACTCCTCTATGTGTCGATCACTACCACCCTTACACATGATTTCCTCCTTCATATGTGCATCGTCAAACGTTCCCTTGATTCTTTGGCCAACGATAGTTCGTCCCAACTTCCACTGGTGGGATTTGAACTCAAGACAGCAAGGAAGTTGCTGCTTGCAACTTGTCATTGCACCACAGGGTCATCTCGACCAACACCCATGTTAATAGATTGGAAATAGAAAGAGGGCCAAGTTGGAGCTATATAATGAACTTTCAATTTATTAATTTGAGATATGTTAGATCTTTGAGAATTTTAAAAATTATAAAAAAAAAGAAAAGAATTTAAATAGATAATAAATGGTATGAAAATTATAATATTCTCATTTTGAAGAAAATATTTCAAGTAGATATTCCTATTTTTTAAGAAATATTAAATGATTAGTTATATCCTTAGAATTTATTTCATTTTACCTAACTTGGAAAGGGAAAGGTACATGTTATTGAAAAAAATGAAGAAATTAATTGTTTAATTTTTTTAACAAGGTTGGATTTGGATTTGAAAGTAGTGAACCCTTTCTTGCAAGTATACAAACTTGATGTTTGTCTAGAAAAAGAAGAAATTCTAAACAAATAAGACACAACACATGATCTAGAAGATTGAACAATTGGACCAACTCATGACCAGAATGATGAAGTTCAACTACAAACACCTTACTTTATTTTTTCTGGATAAAGTTTTAGAAATGAACTAAATAATGGTAATGAATGATATATTTCTTATTTTTAGTCATTAAAAGGAAAGAAATTAAAATATGATGAATCTACATATTGAATCATTGCAATGAGAAGAGGTTAGATTATAAAATAGATAAAGAAAATGAACAAATTAATGATATGAATCAAGGGGGAAATGTTTGTTAACTAATTGATTTAAGGTCTAATTTTAATCATGAAATTATTGAAATTCCTTTTTTTGGTATGTTGATATGACTAATAATGAAAGAAAGTGTGAACAAATGTTGGATAAGTTCAATTTTATAAAAAAACAAGAAGTCAACTTGGTCATTAAAGGAAATTCATGAACAAATAACAAAGGAAGTTAGTTGTCGGGTCTGTGTTGTGTTGGGTTTTTGTTGTTAGTGTGTAGTGTCTGTGTCCTATTTTTGTTGCTTTTAGTTTAATTTTTATGATGTTTTGATGAACTTGGTTCCTTTTTGGTCCTACAGGATTTTTGTGTAAAGGGTATAGCACCCTGTAAATGCTGCTTATATTATAAAAAACAAAGGAAGTCATTGAAAAAAAATAAAATATTTTTTTTCTAAATTTTCTAAATTAAATGATCAATTTTAGGATTGTTGCAACCAAATGTAAATAGATTTGTACCTCACTTTGGGACACTTTGACAATTGATAAAATAGAGTAAATCAATTGAAGATCACAAAATGAAGGTAGAATAAATTAGTGGTTGGAATCAAAATACACAAGTGAAAAAAGATTAAAAAGTCTTTATTACTAACATACATGATTAGGGCATAACCTAGAATTTAAAATTGGGAAGTTTTCCAATTCCATTAAATAATGTTTTTCCCTTACAATTTACTAAATTAAATAGCACAAATTCATCTATATCATATTTAGATAATAAAATTTATCATGTTACTAATCTAGATATGCAAGAAAGTAATGAAGGCATTAGGATTTCACACTAAATAGCACAAATTCATGTATATCATATTTAGATAATGAACCAAAATAATAAATGCAACAAGCACTTCTAGTTGAGGAAATTACAAGTTAGGTTGTATCTCTCCTTTTCACATTAAATCACAATACTAATGAACTTGATTATAGAGATTTAGGAAAGAAACATGTATGTGGATTAATCATAAATGCAATTAACTACCTTATTTATTAGGCCCTTTATTAGGCCCTTCATGATTATTGCATTGAATACAAATGTAGTGTAATTGAAATATGCGTTTATGAGTATAAGGGTAAATTTGCAAAACTCGTAACTATAATGTATACCTTGATACTCTTATACATACTAGAAAATTATGTGAATATAAATTTTGATCCTTGTGGTCATAAACTATGTCTATCCAAACCTATACATAATTATCAAGTAACCAATCTTTAAAAGCACATGGCTTATTCCTCCCACACTTTCACCAATTGTGGAGCACATGGTCTATTCCTCACACACTTCCACCAATTTTAGAGCACATGGTCTTTTCTTCACACACTTGAGTCTTCCATCAAAATGGCATGTTTCCCATTGGTCAAGAGATTCTTCTATCCAAATGGCATGTTGTCTTTGGTCAAGGGGACAACATCTTGATTCTCTCCATCTCCACCATCCATTCTTCTTGTTTGAATCTGGACCGTTGATTATTTCCACCTCACTATATACTTGGAAAAAGGCTATAAATACAACCCTTGGGCATTGTATTTGGCATCCACATTTTGAATAGAGTTATTATGCAGATTTATCATTGGAGCTTTGGAGCATTTTGGAGTCTTATAGTTACATCTAGCTTCATGTTTTGCTTTACATTTACATCTTAGCTTTAAATCTTGCTTCATAGTTGCATTTTATGTCTCATCTTGCATCATAGTTGCATTTTAGATTAGTTCATTTTTAGTTTGCATTTGAGCATATGTAGAATCATATATAGATCATTCTAGTTCAATACCATAGCATCCACCTCCACTTGTTCATTTATCACACTCTCCATTATCATTTCCATCACATATTTTCATATAGGAAATGCATTAGTTTGCATATTAAATATCAAATCTCATTTCCTAAGTTGTCATTTTAACAACCATTGTGCACATAGAAATCTGAGGATCAAATGGTTTAATAAATCCTTAGGAATAGAGGACAATGAGATGTTCTCAAAAGATTTGTTGAAATTTCTAAATAGAGTAGTTTACTTGCAAATATTTGATTTAAATCATTTCATTAAGGTTTGTGTTGATACTAACTTTACACATTTCACACACACATAAAATGGCACCCACCGTGGGGCCTTGCCCTGTTTGTTATTAACTTGTTGGAAAATTTATGTTCACAGGTTTTGACGTGAGACTTTTGGCACTTCTTGCACCCATTTTGGCGCCTCTTGCACCCATTTTGGCACCTTTTGTACTTGTTTTGGTGCCTTTTGTACCTATTTTGGTGCTCAGACCTTTTTGGCACCTTTGTCTCTATTTTTAGCACCTTTGCACTTTTATGTGGCAATTTTGTCTCGCTCGCACCTTTGTAGTTTCCCTATTTTTCACTAAATCTAAAGGCTAATACTTTGTGTTGTCTTGCAGGTTTCCAAGATTCGCTATGAAAGACTCAAACATAAACTACTAACATATTGTAGGGGCTGGAAGTGATTTACTTGTTTCCTTTTGGTTAAGTTAGGAACATAGCTTAATTTCAAAGTACAACCTTATGTCTTTTGTGCTTGATAAACGGGGAAGCCATGTGCTCTCCCCTTTAACCTGGTGACCAAAAATCCAAACCTATTATTGTTTATCTACGAAGTGTGAGTGATATGAGACAGTAGCTCTCTTTATTCATGTGGAATAAAGATTGATCAAACTATGATATTCTTGCTTGCTTTGTTTATCTTAGAGGGCCCCAGGGAAAAAGTAATCACCCAAGGGAACTAACCAACCGTAACATGCTAAAGCCAAGCTTAATTTCCATCCAAGATATATAAGTGTGGATACTAGAACAAAGGCCAGTATCATGAGTTTGGTTCTGATGAGAAGGGGAGCAATGGTCTCTTACCGCATGGATCAAACCCCATGAATGGAAAGTCCTTACTAAAACCCTTGTTGTAGTTTGGCCAAAACCTTTATTTATTCTTTGGTGCAGCAATGGTCATTGCAAAGGCATTCACATTCTCACAATTTTTAGTAGAGATGAAAAATATGCCATGGGAGATTCATGGGTATTGGTGCTTGGCTACCCCGAGAAGTGAGTGTCATGGAGGGGAGCTAGTGGGGTCAAGCATCTAGTCATCTGCTAAGAAAAAGTGTGGTTGGGGTAAAACCCATGTGGAATCCAAAAGAATATAGTCTTTCACAACCTTAGGGGTGTACATTGCTTGATGTGTCTTTATCAAAGTTTTTTCAAAACAAATTTCAAACAAAAAATCACATGTCAGAAGTGAAAACCCTAATTTAGAATTACATTCATTGGAACAACCAAGTCTCCAACTGGAAAATTAGAAAAAAAAACCAAACAAACTTTCAAGAAATGGTGTTATTCTCTTAGTGTGTAGACCTTCTGGCGCATATTGGCTGCCTTCTAACGCTTTTTGCACCTGTTCTGATGCCTTCTACACTTTCTTTGGTGCCTTTTATCTTTGTTTTGGCACCTTTTTCCCATTATGTGGCACCTCTTGTCTCTATTTTGGCACCTTTTGCAGAACACAAAATAGTGACCTAGGTTCATCTCCTGCCTGACAATCAGTCTCATCTCAGGAATCCTCATCAGTGTTCAATCAATCCTTGGGTAAAACAAAGTCTAAACATGTGTGTTACCAAATGATTTCATGAAAGATTAAAATTCAAAAACCAAAGTCCAAACCTCTTAGTCCAAAAGAACATAAAAAATGTTTATCAACACTTTACGACTTTAGAGAGAGGTTGACCTTCAATTTATACAAAAGAGCTTGCAAGAACAATCCTAAATTATACATCTTTTACTACTGTCAAAATCTAAGACTTTTCCAAAGATTTGAGTATCTCGTTTCACAAGTTTGAACCAAAATTTTAGAATTTCCTCAAGACCAAAATCATTCCTTAGATATCTTAGAAGTCTAAACTTGTTAAAACTGACCTCTACAAGTGGAATTCTCCAAACTAAACTGAGATCTAAACATATCAAAGTGCCTAAATCATCAAAATCTATCATATATTTGATTGTTAAGCCTAGTTTCATCATTGGGATTTGTCATCCTTTCATCACAAAAAAAATTATATACAATCAAATCAAACTTAGTCCTATCAATAGAATTTTTCATTCTATTCGACTTAGTGTTAATTCTTGGAACTATTCCAAACAAAGATCAAAGTTTAGACAAAGTATAACACTTGCATGCACATTCAAACGAGGTTACAAAAGAGGAGACTCAAAGAAAAAGAACTCAAAACTCAAAACATCAAAACTCAAAACATCATGGCTGAAATAGATGAGGATCAATTGAATGCTTTAGCTCATGAAATGAAAAACCTTCAACAACAAATTTTGGATATGCAAAGGGAAAAAACCACATAGAGATATTTGTTTCCAGAAATTTTTTCGTATTCCTCTTATAGAAATTTGGACATGACACCTTCTCCACCAATAACTACATCATCCAAGTTCAATTTCTTTGAATTTTTGTAAAAATTCAATAAGCCCAAATCTAACTCCTCAAACACAAATGATATTGAGAAATCTTATCATTTCATGCATCTCTCTTCATCTCTCATAAGTCAAAATAAATCTCAGGATTCTTTCACCCAAGTTAACAATTCCATCCAACCACCTTATTTTATCATATCTTCTGCATCTAATGGTTCATGTCAATCTCTCAGCCCAAACCATGCTATCATAGACTCCCTCACACCTCAATATCAAAGCATTCTTTCCACTTCGTCTGATGATACCAAAATTCCACAAATTCTTCCAATCTTTGACCAAGACTGAATCTCTCAAGAATTCTATGATGATCTCCTCCTTTCACTTTTCATCCACCATGATTCCTTTCCATCTCAAGAGAAAAGTATCCTTCTGAGTTCTTCTTCCATCACATCTAATGAATTCATACCATCTCATGATTCCATTGCATCCCAGGAGCATGATAATTCTTCCATCCTATCTAATGATGTCCTATCACCAGATGTTCAAGATATGCTTTCTACAAAATCTCAATATTCCCTTCCTCATCAAGATCAAGATATGCTTCCATCTAAGGATATCCCTTCATTTCATGAGGATGTTCATCCTTCTCAAGATACACCTTTCATGCCACTACATGATGATTCCAAACCGAATAAAGAGAAAGATACTCCATCTCTTACACCTCGTGATCCATTTCCAAGTCAAGATCAAAGTACCCCATCATCTCCATGTCAAGATCCTATCACACCTATACTAGCCATCCATGAACCCCACACCTACAAATTGGGATCCTCCACCTTTATGCCCTCTAGTTTATTTCCAACACCTATCCTTTCATCCATATCATATCCTCCCTAAAATGGACTTGCATATTGTTTCACAAAAAATACATATCCCATTGGTAAACGAATGTGTCAAAGTATGAACTACAAAGGAAAAGGATTAGGCCTTCATGAACAAGGTATCTTAGAACCCCTTTTTGCTCAAGAAAACCCATATTACCATGGCCTTGGTAATACACCTAAGTGTCCTAGTCCATCAAATCTACCATCTATCCTAGGTCCTCATATCCTAATCTCCCAAACTTTCCAGAGCATCTATCTTAGGTCATCATCCTAGTCCATCAAACCTTCCCTCTATCCTAGGTCCATATCCTATTCCTTAAGAACAACAAAGGCACACATCCTTGACGCCCTTTCAAAATTCTACCTACACTCACTCATCCATAATACCTCCATACCATTCATCTCAATCCACCCCTCCCATTTCTCTTGGAAGCAATTTGGGTGCCAAATGTCAAAAGCTTCCATATCAAAATCCACATGTGTCAAAGGATCAACATGTCTCCTCAAAGAGGCATGCAAAAATAAAAGAAAATTTGATCCAAAATCAAAAGAAAAATAAAAAAGACCACAAAGGCCCATCAAAGCAAAAATAAAAATTTCCAAGACCACAAAGGCTCATAAATCTAAAAGAAATATCAAAAGGCCACAAAGGCCCATCAAAGAAAAAATCCAACGCCACAAAGGCCCATAAATCAAAAGAAAAATCCCAAAGGCCACAAAGGCCCATAAAGCAAATATCAAAGTCAACAATCATGTGGATTCCTAAAATTCTCATAGAAGCAATAAAATCTAAATTGGCATCCAAATTCGCTAATCCAAAAGCTTCCTCCAATCCTCCATCTAAAAACCTCTCACCTTTTAAATCCATTTTTCCTCCATCACTCCACCACCCTTCAAGGTGTGTGCCAATGTTGAGCTTCTCATCCTTTCCATCTATCCATCAGCAAGTCTTCCCACCTCCTATCCATTACCCAACATTCATCCCCCATTATTATCCTTTAATCCAAACCTTTGGATAAGTCCTTGGCTTTTCCATAATACCTTTAATATGCCAACATTTATGAGAAAAATTCCCATTTACCATGGTTTACTAAAGGGATATTTGGTCGTGAAACTTGATGCTTAAGTCCTTCCTCCACCTCCCTATCATACATATCCTATTTTCCATATTCCTCTTGCACTCTACACTTGGGGGGCAAGTTTCATCCATCTTACCATTCCTTACATTTCCACCTTTGATCTTGACAAGGTTAAGGATTTCCTTGAACATCATATATCTTATCCTATACACTCTATCCATTTCTTCCATACTATATCCTTCACCTTATCCATATCCCATCATTCTTTCTAAATACATCCTTTCTTCATGCCCTTGGTCTTTATGAGGAATAGGGGAAAATACTTGGTCTTTGTGTCCATATCTTACCTAGTTGATCTTGATCATCCCATTCATTATCTTTATCCTCACTTTCTTCCATTCCATATCTCCTAGCTTATCAAAATACATGTCATCATGTCCCTTTGCAACCTTGAATCTTATCATGCAAATCATATTTGAGCCTAGATGTAAAACATTATCCAATCATCATATCTTGTGTCAATCAATCATCAATCTTATTGTACTTAGACGAAATCAGTGATCCTAAGTACTTATCATCATCATGCCTTATAGAATCAATCATTCTTGGAATCTTAATCAATCAACCATTATCATCTTTTGACAAGAGATACATTGCTTGTGTGACATGTTTTGCAATGAATCTTTCATTTTGATCTATCATTTATCCATGGTTGCATTACCTCTTTTGTGGGGCATCTTGTTTCTTCAACCGGTCATATCATATCATTTCATCGGAAAAAGTCTTGGAAAAAATACCAAAAACATCAAAAAATGTCCTAAAAAAGGGTTGCCTTGATGAAAACCTGGCAAAAAAGCGTCTTGGAAACAACAACAAAAAAGAAAAAAAATGTAAAAATCCAAAAAAAAATTAGGAAAAAAAAATTAAAAATAGTAAAATAAAAAAATTGTCCTCTAGTGAAAAACCACTTTGGTGGCGCTTTGGGTAAGTACCTTGGTGAAAACCTAACAAATAGGCACCTTGTGTAAAATAAGCACTCTCCATCCATCTTGGGCTACGTGATTTGCTCTGCATCATTCCTCCATCATGCTTCCATATCTGCGTATGTCATGCATCCATGTTTGCATCATAGCTTGATCCAGTGTTTGTATCATGATCTCCCCTAGTACTACTCAGCCCATTCTAAAAATTATTTTGTCCTATTGCATCGTACTGGGGGCATGTCCTGCATTGGATGGGATTCGTGTACATTCCTAAGGTCATAAAGTCAAAAATCCAAAAACATTCATAAAATCAAAAATCCAAAAACATTCAAAACATATCAAAAACCAAAAACAGGTCAAAACATATCAAAAACCAAAAACAAGTCAAAAATCCAAAAAGACAAAAACATAGTCATCTTATCAAACTACATCGCTTCTAAGCTTTGAACAACACAAGAAAGGTTGATCTTTGATCTTCCCCAAGACATTTTGTGCTAGCTTCCTTTGTATTTCATTTCAATAAACCTGTATTTCTACGTTTAGTTCCTCATCTTGTAAAATTGGCCTGGCCAATACCAAACCATGGTCTTTATGGTATTAACATAGGAAAGGCTAATCTATTGATCGTACTCTAGCCCCTAGGATAGGTCTTTAGGTTAAGTTTTGGTCATCACGGTTGTGTCTCACCCTGGATTGGGGGAAAAATCCTAGACTCACTGGGGGCAAATAAACTTTGGGCTTAAACCAACAAACAAACAATAGTAGTACAACACAACCCAAAACAATGATCATAGTGCAACTCAACATTGAACATCAATCACACAAACAGAAACACATCGAACACCCAAATCAAAACAACCAAATTAAATCAAAAGCGAACTTCAAATGGATGATGTTCTTTCTGAATCATGTGTTTATCACGTTAAACACAAATGTTCAATTGTCATACTTTGATTTTTGTTATCATATCTCTGGAGCCCCTCGATGATGTATCAAACTAGAGGAGCCAAGGAGTATGATTTTTCTTTGTTTGTTGTCTGTGAGTTGATCATTATTACTATGCAAATTGTTGCAAGACATGTGTTACAAAGTATCACTGGTGACATTCTGAATTTGCATAGGAAAATAGTTAACTCTTGTCTATTTATGCAAGCGATACTCATGTCATCTCGGTTTAATTATACTTAGATGCTTGTGTTAACTTTCACTATCAAACATCATGGAAGTAGTACTCAAGTCATCTTGGTCTAAATATACCATTGATGCTTGTATTCACTTTCAACATTTTAAAGGCCTAATGATGATAAAAAGCATGACAAATTGGTTGTTACGAATGACAAATTTTGCATACGAGATCTACATGGTTAGAGTATATTGCATCCATGTTAGTTTGCATTTGTATTTATGGGATTTCCAAAGCTACAACAATGATGTTATCTCTTGCATTAAGGGATTGAGTATACTTGACATTGCCAAAAACACATCATTTTCATATAATTACACACCACTTGCATTATCATCAATTAGACAACATTCTCATTTAGTTGCATATCAGTTGCATCATCATTTTCATACATTGGAAAACATTATCACATCATTCATCCATCCATGCATGACATCATTATATTTGCATCAGAAAACACAAAAAGAAGTGCATTCCATCTCACTTGCATAATCATAATCATCCCATTCACTATCAATGGATTAAGAAATTGGTCCTTAAAGAAGATTGAAAGACATATCCAACAGAGTAAGAACAAAAAGCATCTCTATTTTAATAGGGGCATAACTGAACTTGACGCATCTATAATTGAACTGGATGCATCACTAAAATCATTTATTCCTTTAAAAATGGATCTTGGATTCAAGATTAAAGGACATTCCAACAAAGTAAGATTTCCAAGAAGAAAAAGTTGTTGAAAAGCATGATTGATTAACAAGGATATAATGCCATTGTTATGAACATCTAAAAATAGTAGTGAAGATGAATTTTTAATTACTCAAATCCAAGACTGATAAAGGACTAACTGGATATAAATACCACATGTCATTTGCATAATCACATTCATCTCACATAGCATAAAACATCATCCATAAAAGCAGATTAACTCATCAACCATGCATTATCATATCATCATTACATACATCCCACAAATAAATCATCACATAAGCATCATCATTGCATTATCATCATAATCATCATGATCATCATCGCATATAAACATCACATAAACATCAACAGAAATATGCATCATCATGTGATCATTTCATACATCATTTACTCATCCATTGCATCATTTATTTGCATTAGAAAAGAACAAAAACATAAAAT
>VDFB02151661.1:0-17405 GCA_007258455.2 Sequoia sempervirens | reverse complement strand
GCCATTATTACCAGACATCGGACAATCACACAATCATCACTAGTCACAAACGCAACTAAGAAGATATGAATGTGATTTATATCAGCTTGGAATGTGGAAAGATTCTAACATGAGCATCAAAGACATGAAGGTCAAGATGACTACAATGTTAGCTTACCCAATTTAATGTAGCAAAACCACGCTCGCATCAAGACATAAACGCCATGATTACCATGAGAATGGTTGTGCAAAAACATTCAAGGATGATGCCATAAATCTCTTAAGTGTGTCAAGGAGACAACAAGAGACACCGAAGAGGTTCAAGACAACACCCACAAGCAGAAAGCAAATAAAAACATGCCCCATGCCCCAAGTCCTCTAGCTATGCATCACGGAGAGACTTATTAGACAAGGACACTCAACGAAAATCAATATCAGTCAACACACAAAGAAAAGATCATGGCATATCTCAAGCATTAAGTGTTGCAATTAAAAAAATTTAAGTGTGTAAACTGATACTGAGTTCCGAGGATAAGGATCGAATGCTTGCAAGTAGGTAAGATCACATGACCGAACTGGATAAGACCAAACTGATAAGTGTTGAAAAACACATGATGTCAGGGGTTGTGTTGAAAAACACAGTTGGGTTAGTGTTGAAAAACACCATTTGCGAGGTGTCCTAAAGACAAGCATATCCAAGAGACCAAAGCTAACACAGTGATGCCCCTAGACAAAGACAAAGACCAATTCCAAACCAAGGCAATAAGGACAGGGCATGATGGAGAAAGGCTAAGTGTCGAGGATGCATGCTAAGAAATAGGGATGCAAAGGCCTCAAGTAGCGCCTATTTCCAGGTTTTCACCACTTGAAAGAATTTTTTTTAGGACTTTATATATATATATATATTTGTATTTTTTCTTTTCGTTTTTTTTTGAATTTTTTGAATTTTTTTGTATTTTTTCAGCATCATATTTGAATTTTTTTGGATTTTTTGACAATATATCAATTTTTTTTTGTAATTTTTTTCAGTACCATATATCAATTTTTTTGGAACTTTTTTCAGGGTCATAATTATATACAAAGGATGCCCCCAGACAGAACGGGCATCAAGGATAGAACTTCTTCAGGTGCAAAACATTGATAGGCCAGGGAGCTGCTCCCCCTCTTCAGTAGATAGTAGATAGGCACCTGTGCCAAAAGCTGCTGTGATGATGTAGGGTCCAAGCCAATTAGGTTCGAATTTGCCCTTCTGTTCTCGGTTCTGTTGGTTCTTAGGATTCTCTCGCAGGACAAGATCTCCTACTTGGAATTCTCTAGGGTGAACCTTTTTGTTGAAGGCTTTGGACATCCACTTTTGATAGACCCTCATATGGTCAAATGATGCTTTACGCTTCTCATCAAGAAGTTCCAATTCTTGCAATCTCATGGCACGATAGTCTTCATCTGTAACTAGACCTTTGAGAGAGACCCGAAGTGATGGAATCTCAACCTCTAAAGGTAACACTGCTTCAGCGCCGTATGTAAGGGCAAAAGGAGTAGCCCCAGTTGGAGTACGAATACTCGTTCTATAGGCCCATAGGGCTGGATTTATCTATAGGTGCCAATCTCTACCATTCTTATGAACTGTTCTGTGCAAAATCTTGAGAATGGTTTTGTTTGAAGCCTCTGCCTGACCATTTCCTTGTGGGAAGTAAATGGAGGACCAATGTTGCTTTATCTTGAATCTTTGGTAGAGTTCTTTAAGGTCCTTGTTTTTGAACTGACCTCCATTGTCAGTGATGATCTTAGATGGCACTCCATATCGACAGATGATATGGTTTAAAATAAATAAAGACACTGTCTTGCCTGAGGCAATAGAAAGTGGAACAACCTCTACCCATTTTGTGAAGTAGTCAATAGCAGTGATAATGAACTTATGCCCACCTGATGAGTTGGGATGAATCTGCCCAACAAGGTCAAAGGCCCATCGCTGAAATGGCCAGTGAGATATAGAAGGAATTAGCTCCCTACCTGGAGCATGTATCAGGTGTCCATGTTTCTGACATTTTTCACAAGACTTAGCAAATGCTACTGCATCTATTTGCATCGTAGGCCAATAGTACCCTGCCCTAAGCAACCTTCTAGCCATGGAAAGACCATTAGAATGTCCTCCACATATGCCCTCATGGATGTCAACTAGCGCTTGATCGGATTCTTCCTTTTCTAAGCACCTAAGAAGTGTTCCATCTAGACCCCTCCTATACAAATCACCGGAGATGAGGTAATGGCGAGAGGCGTTGTGGATAAGGTTTCTTTCAGATCAAGTTAAATGTGGTCGATGATGCCATCACTTAAGATAAGGAGTAAATGTACCCCATAAAGGTGAGGATTCATGATTGACAAGGTACAAATGGCATGGCTTTCGTGAGTCAAATATGGGATATCGTGAGCTCTTCCACCAGGAATTCATATCTGGACTCATGTTCCTCTAACTGAAGAAGTGAAGCAAGGGTGGCCATAGCATCAGCTGCTTTGTTCTCAGCCCTAGGGATTTGCTGAAAGGTGACAAAAGTAAAATACTGTCTTAATGAATCAACCATTTTTTTGTAAGGTACCAACTTGTCATCATTTGTTTGGTATTGTTCATTGACTTGGTTGATGATCAGCTAAGAATCCCCATAGATATGTAGTTATGTGATATTCCACTCTATGGCCATTTTTAGTCCATTTGTCAAAGCCTCATACTCAGCTATGTTGTTTTTCCATGCAAAGTTAATTTCCTTCTTTTGGAGGAACTCAGTATAGGCTTTCTTTTCTTCAGGTGATAAAGATTTAGCCAAGTGTACAATTTTTGTAACTTCCTCTGTGCCCAAATTAATAGCTTCTATAGGTTCAACCAATACTGATGTTCTGTCATGGAAATAACTTGGGAGACTATCAAGTACCTCATCCATAGGTGCCTCTGAGAGGTTTTCACCTTTGGATATGTCTTTTATTTTTACTTTTTTTGGTTCTGACACCGCCACATAGTGGTTTTCGCCATCAGAACTCTTATTCTTTTTTTATTTTCTTTTTATCTTGTGACTAAGGTACTTGATGTCAGGTTCTGTCATACTAGTAGCCAGTTCACTGGTGGAAGAGACTACAAGTTCAATGGAATTTAGATAGTAGGTGATCTCATAGTCATTGTGAAATTTCAAGAGTTGAGGCTCTTGGTACCGTTTAGACCAATCAATAAGGTTGGGGTGAACAAGGGGTAGGTTGATGACCGGTTCAAGATTAAGGATATAGGTGGTGTCATCTCCGGTGACTGTAGAATTGGAATCTGTCAAGTTTCCCTCTAAAGTGTCTAAATCAAAATTTATCCTAGCAAGCGAAGAATCGTCTACTAATGTGACATGTGGGTTCCAATCTTCTAATCTAACACATGACTCGTCAATTACATCAGGTTGAGAACTATAAGCATGGACAACATCCATATCCAAGTCAACTGTTGCATCTGAGAGTGAATCCCATTCAAACTCATGAGAGTCTATTTCTGAATTATTGTTGGAGCCTCGTGATGTAGAAGCCTCAAGATTTGGAAGAGGCTCCTCTCCTCTAGCAATTTGCTCAATCACAAAATTATCTGAATTATCACCATCCGTTGCAGCTGGGATGGAGACACTATCCATAGTCAATCTTGCATTCATATAGTCACTATCTATTGCAAATGAGATAGGAGGACTATCAATTATTAAATCTCTTGAATCTTCCCAAAGGAGATTTGTTGAAGGTACCCAATCATCTGTTATGTCTTGTTGATTGGTCAAATTTGGTACATATTCTGTGTCATCTTTACTATCCCTCCTATCAGAAATGGGGACAGTGCATTTATTGTTGTTCATAAAGACTAGGCAACCGGTTTCTTAGACTTACGTGCAAAAAGATCATGATTGAGTGGTTCAGCTCTAGCATCTAACCTGTGACTAAGAGGGCCATATCCTGGATAACCCATCTTCTTGACAAAAGTATATCCTCTCCCATAGGACTTAGGAGAGGGGGAGAAATTTTCATTGTGCTGGTATTTCTCCTCTTTGTATATCCAATCTCGAACAGCTACTTCCTCTTTTTCCTCTTGTATTGGTACTGAGGATTCAACAAACTTGTCAAATAGTGTCATTGCTGAAGATGATGGTTTCATTTCCTATGAAGGCTTTCCATATGTCCTAGGGGAAATAGGCATCTTTGCAAAAGAGTCAAGTTGATACCCCCCATGCCAAGGTCTACTGA
Source organism: Sequoia sempervirens (assembly GCA_007258455.2). Taxonomy (NCBI): domain Eukaryota; kingdom Viridiplantae; phylum Streptophyta; class Pinopsida; order Cupressales; family Cupressaceae; genus Sequoia; species Sequoia sempervirens. The sequence goes on along the minus strand of VDFB02151661.1, from coordinate 13,175 downwards.
CTTAATTTTTTTTTGACAGTCTGCTAAAGTTGTTTCATAATCCTCTACTGCTTAGTTAAGAGGGACATGAACATTAGCTGAGATTGAGTTAATTGATAAGGTGTTATCCCCTGGTATACAAATTTCTGTTCCATTGTAGGGGAACTTAACACACTGGTGGTAGGTAGACGGCACTGCCTGCATATCATGAATCCATGGTCTACCCAGTAAAATTTTGTATGCAAGGGGTCCAGTATCAATAATTTGAAACAAGATATCTTTTTCAACTGGGCCAATCCTGACAGGAAGGATAGCCAACCCCTTAGAACTTCATTCTGCCTCATCATAGGCCTTTATGGTGATCTTCTTTCTAGTGTCGATCACTTGCTCTGAATAGCCCAAAGTTGTTAACAAATTCAAAGTACAGATATTTAACCCAACACCTCCATCAATCAACACGCGCCTAACACGGGTTTTATGAATCATGACTTCAATGTGAAGGGCAAGATTGTGTGGATGGCTTAGGGATTTGTCATCATCTTCAGAGAAAGAGAGGTAATGTGGGATAGTAATGTGATTCACCATGCCTTGGAATTGGTCTATATCAATGTTGTTGGGGACATTTGCTGTGCGCAAGGCGTCCTCAAGGATCTGCTTATGTCTAGGGGACAATTCTAGAAGCTCTAAGATTGAGATTTGTGCTGGAGTTTTCTGTAACTAATCTACAAGATTGTAGTTTGGTTTGAGAGTAGTGGCGGACTTTATAGTGACATTCTTGGATGCCACTTGCTTGGATTTGTTGGATGGACCTGAACTAGGCCCTCTAAGAATAATAGGGGCTTGACTCCTGGTAACAGCATTAAGGGCTTGGGAAGATAACCTAGAATGAGGACCTCTCAGCACCACAACAAGTTGGTTGTCAAAAATAGGGGGAGAGTCATAACCATGCGGGTCCTTACTCCTTATCATATTAACACTTGGCTCCACAACTTCAAGCATGTTTATCACATTTTCTCGCCGCGTATAGGTGTAGTTGATTGCAGCTTTCCATTCTGTGATTTAGAGGTTTCCCCTTGTCGTAATTAGCAAAGGTTCCTTAAAAGCCTTATGATCAGCATTGGTATTTAGGCCATCAACTTGAAGCTTTCCACTTTCTATAAAATCTTGGACGATATGTTTTAATCTCCAACAGTTTTCAACAGTATGGCCAGGGCCATTATGAAATTTACAGAATGCCTTGTCATCCCACCAACGTGGCTTAGGATCTGGAATGTGAAATTTTGCAGGATCCTAAGGATGTGCCAAGTTGTTTGCAATGAGAGTTTTGAGAATATCCTCATATGAGTCACCCAATTTGGTAAATTGCCGCTTCTGGTTTTTGGGCCTCTCCTAATATCTTGGTTTACTTTCTTGTTGTGGAGGTGCATTAAGCTTCATTGCTTGCACAGCCTTAGTCAAATTAAGAACACTTTGGTCTCTTGATTGGGAAGAATCCACAACTCCATCATTGACAACTTGTTTGTTTTTGTTCCAATTTTTGTTCTTCCCTTTACCCTTATTGTTGTGTTGACCATTGTTGGTATTATTGTTATGTCTGGTCAAAATGCCTTGTTCTTTTAGAACATCCTCAATGCGGCATGCAGTTTCAATCATGGTATCAAAGAAAGTGAAGAATATATTTTTGATCTCATATCTCATTTCAGGCACCAAATTACTAACAAGTATGTCAATTTTTTCATCCTCATGGATCGTCCTAGGATACCGAGAGCATTGTCTCCTCCACCTTTGCAAGAAGGTAACAAAGGGTTCCCCCTAATTTTGTTTCAAGTTGCATAGGTCCAACATAGTAATAGATCTTGACAGATTATATGCGTGTTGAACGAATCTATGAACAAGTTCTCTAAAAGTCTTGATAGGAGGAGTGATATTGGTAAACCATTCCATTTCTTGTCCTTTAAGACTCCTAGGGAACAACCTCATCAAATAGGAGTCATCCTGATGGAATTCAAAGCTCATAGTATAGAACTGACGCACATGGTCGTGTGGATCACCACTGCCATCATATTTATCGTATTGTGGGAATTCCACCCTCTTTGGAAAATCTTTCATACTCACACTCTTGTCGAATGGATTAGGACAAATTGAGTCTAGTGAGAATGAGCTCTTAGGTTGCATCATTTTCTCCATCATTTGCTTCATTTGGCGGATTTCTTCCTCTTGAGAGGGATTTTGCTTTTGTATTTTGTTGTCCACATCAAAATTATAAGGGACTCTGGCACCCTTGTTGATTAGACTTTCCAAGAACTTATCTTTGTTTTGTTCCAAATACCTCTCCACATACTGTTGGAAGATAGGCTCTTGTTGTATTCGCATGAAGTCTTGAGTATCAAAGTCATAATGTGAGCTACCACCTCCATGTTGGGAACCAGGATGTACATGTTGGGAGTGTGGTCTTGAATTTCTGGGAGGAGTTTTCCTCCTATAGTGAGCATACTGAGAGGCCCTTCTTCCTCTAGGACTAGGAGATCTAGAAGGGGTCCTTGACCGCCTTCTACTTCTTGGTGTTCTGGAAGGGGTGGAGGGAGGAGAATTATGTCCACTGTTAGCACCCCTTGTATTGTATTGTTTGTTTAATTGGTGGGCTAACTACCTATCTTGCTCCTCTTGAGCGAGTTTCCTTTGTACTTTCAATAAAGCTTGGCTCTCTTCCTCAAGTTGTCTAAACTTTTCTTGCTTTTCAGCTTGTTCATCTAGAAAGGCTTTCTTTTCGTGTTCAATTCTTTTGAGCCTATCACTTGTGAACCTTGAGGTATGTTGAAGTGGTGAGCTTGGTCTAGACTGTTTGAACAAGTCATTGGTATACGTTGTATTGACATGAGCATCACGAGGTTCATTATCTTAGTCTTCATGTTGTGACCATTGTTCTTGGTGAGCTCGTCTCTTATACCTTTCATCCCATTGATGGGCATCCAAATATCTTGTATTAATGAGGGGTGAACCAGGTTGATCATCATGAGAAGAATTTCCAAATATCATGTTGTTTCTGTGTTGTTCATAGATATCATCAAGATTTTGATCCATGGCTTCCCTCTCCCGCCGAGTGACAGTATAACTCATATCCATACCTGAGTGGGAAGGTGCTGAGGGGGTACTCAAGTCACTAAAATGGCTCTTTGGGTCAAAATAGGTTTTAGACTGACTCCTAGGTGACTGGTCAAATATTGGTTCCTTTTCCTTTCTCTTTTGACGAGTTTGAACTGGGGGTAGTTGGTTAAAGACTATCTGAGGTCACTTTCCTTGGCTCACTTGATATCTTGTTGTGACTGACATGAAAGGGAGAGTTCAAGTAAACAGACAATTCTAAGAAACGTCAATACCAGACTAGGATAGTAAAAGTTTTCTCTTGTCCGAGAGAGATGGTGAAATAGAACTGTTGCAAATAGGTGCAAACCAACACTGCCACAGAGGTGCTCAATTCTTGGGTGAACACCCTAGCACATATGGATCAGGAGGATGACTTACACAAAGTGTACCGAGTTTGAATTGTATGAAAATGGGTGGACAAGGAGACTACTAGCACTCTCCAAGTGTGTTATCAAAGAGTCTAAAAATTTATCTATTTGACAGGAATAATTCCTAATTTGCCAATCTCAAGCAAAATTGCTTATGAGATCAAGGATCACTAATTCAAAAGGTCAAGGACACATGAACCCTAAATACAGAACAGGTCTCTAAAACTAGGACAAGTCACCTAATCGAAGAACTCAGTATTTCAGTTTGTTGTTTGTTTTCAAAGATCAAGCAAGTATATCAACAGATTTTGATCAAGCACATAGGTTTCAATCAGACAAGTTGTGATACAAAAAGTAGTCGATAATAGATCTATCAAGGACAAAGCAACTTGATAGTATCAGAGGAGTCTTGTTTGAAGATGTTTGGACAATGTTTAAGACTCAAAAACAAACACATAGCTATCCCTACCAAAGAAAATGGTGAGAAGCCAAAACCTTTGCCCCATTGCTTATGCGCATATGTGCACCTCACACAGCCGTGTCACCCCCTAGAGGGCCTATGTTTTTGGTGTTTCCAAGGACTCAACAAGTACGTTCAAAGGTTACCCTTGTAGCATGGGCCAGTCGCGCAATCGCCTCCAAACATCCGTGTATGCCTATGATGGGAATCTGTGTATGATCAACATACAGAGAGATTCTTCCCCCTCCTTGCGCAAAGATTATGACTCCTTTCGGAGGTGAACCGGGTAGGCAACTAACTAAGAGGTTTTTACTTGGCTTCCATTCACAATAACCTTCGGTGCCTCTGATACAGAGCTCGGGCCTCGCAGCCACACCAACACCTAAAAATCACACACCCCCGCAAGCAGGGCTCAGAGCGGCGCCGCTCAATGCAATAAACAGAGCTTTTCCATGATGATCATCCAAGTCATGGAAAAGAAGTTACTATGGTCTTGGAGTCTTTCGACTCAATAAGACGTTCTTTATTATAGTGAGGTGGAATCACCGGCGATAGGTGTGTACTCACTTGGGTCATTCCCGGAGGTTCAACTTTCGGCAGGCCCTCTAAAGGTGACACTGGACATGGCTCAGATCCGAGTTTCTGATTTTCTGATTCTCCCAAAAGGAGAAGAGCATACTTCTCTAGCCCATCTCTTTACCCAAACACGCTAAACAACCTTAATCACCGAGCTAGTTTCACTTCACCAAATCCACACGCTTTTGGGTTTCTGATTCTCTCAATGAGAGAAGAGCATAATCCCCTGACGAGTGAAAGTGCTAAAGATTCACTACCTTGCTCCGCTCCCTAAGAGTTTGTCATATTAGTAAGATCATCAGGAGCCTGGATTTGTCCATGGTCGTCACCTCCATGTAACAAAGAGCCAAATTCCCTACTCACTATCAAAACTCCTAAGAATTTTAATGAAGCCCTAATTAGACTATGTGAATTGAAAAGCAGGAAAACAAACACAATGTTTTTTTTTTAAATAAGATCTTTGACAAGTGTAAGTGTTTGTTTTCAAATCTTTGTCACGCGTCCTGCAATCAAACCATTAGTGTGTTTCAAGTTCTCTGACTGGCGTCCTGCAGAAACTGTTATGCTGTGAAATTTTTTTTCAGAAGAACCAGAAGAACAAAAGTTGGAATCTATAAAAAAAAAAAAAAGATTAATTAAAAATCTAATTTAATCTAGTCAAAATTTAATCTAAAAAAGAATTAGTTAACAAAACTAAAATTAAACTAAATTAATCTAATACTAAACTAAAAATTTAAAACAAAACTAATCTAAATTAATAAAATTAAAAATCTAATCTAAATTAAAAAAAAATTCCTCTTGGATCTAAAAAAAAACTCCTGATTGCACGTTTCCCAAGAAAATAACTCAAAAGATAAAGGCTGAGTTCTGACAAATAAATCAGATACCTGGTAAATTTTTTGCAAAAAATAGGTCTGATATCTAAGAAGAGGGTAGAACCAGCTTTCCAACGCCTATTTGTTTTCGAAAAACAGAGCCAAGATGCACAAGTTATGCCTTCCAGAGTGAAAACAACAACTTCTGGCTTTGATAGGCGAAAAAGGTATCAAAATGGAAAAATCAGAAAAAAAAATACCAGTACCACTAGAACGGCGTCGGAAGCAACTTTCCGACGATATCTCGTTTTCGAAAAACGGAGACCATATGCTCAAGATATGACCATTTTACTAAATATGCTCATTTAGGCTTTAAACCAAAATTTTTATTAATTTAAAGATGAAAAAATTAATAAAATATTTAGCTGAACCTTCATGCATGAAAATCGAGGTAGCACAGAAATCAAAATGGTACAGAAATCGATGTGTCCGTATGAATTTTTTTGGCAATTGTTTTGAAATTTTTCAAAACACTAAAAAATTAATTTTCAGCAAACCCTATCATATTTTATATGAAAATAGGGGTTTTTGGGCCTTCTGAGCACATCTATGGAGTTTGTTTTGCACTAGCATGCACTGTTTGAGTGATCAAAGTCAAAATTTCTTAAAAAATGATGAAAAACCACGGTGGGCGCCAAAATGTATAACTGAAAATATGTTATACTTTTGTGAATCCTTGCATGCAAGGATACTCAATAATGAGTCCTTGCAAATCAATTCATAGCTCTCTATCCGAGAAGAGTAGGGATTGATATTGTGGCCCTCAGATTGACCCAGTTACCCCTGCAAATACAGTCTGGAACGAGAGATTCAAAGAGGAGAAGTAAGAATGTCAATCTCCATGAATCCTGTTCTTGCAATGCAACAATGAAAATTAATCTAAATGACTATAAAATGCAATAAACAAAACTAATTTATTGAAATGAAAATTGATCTACATGCAATGCCATAAATGAATTATTTTTCAAATTAATCTACTATGAAGATCAAGCTAAAATGTAATATTAAACTATATGCTCTAAAACTAAGATGCTTATAAAATCAAACTAATATGTAATCTCAAATGATAAAATTCAAGAAAATTTGTAGCATAAGTCTGATGTAAAAATTCGTGATCTTTTTTTTTTTGAAATGAGAATGAGAGGGCTCATTTTATAGGCAAAAGTGGAATTGAAGGCAAATTCAAAAGCAATGTGGGATAAATAGAAAAATAGAAACAAATCTTGATTGGAATTCTTTTTTTTAGTTTATTTCCCTTTTAACTAATTTGTTTCCTTTTTTTCATCACAGGATATTCTTGAGAGGATATTTCATTTATTTTATTTATTTAAGATGATAATATCTCTTTTAATAAAATAAAATAAGATTATGTAATTTAGAAATGAATATTAATAAAATAAATAAAAATATTTAATTAGTAGATTTTAATTAAATAGCATCATTTTTATTTAAGTAATATTAACTTCAATTAAATAACATTATTTTATTTATTAAAAGGGATTTATTTCTTTTGATTAAATAAAATTAATGAAGCATTCAAACCTTAGGGAAAATTGAAACATTTGAAATAGTTATGTATTGATTAAGAAATTTGATTTGAAAATGCGACAATCATTGATTCAGAAAGTTGATGTTGACAAATTAAATAAATGGGGCCCAAAGTCTAGGTGACCATTTTAGGTTGCATACAGAACCTAGATGTGTTGTGTGATAAAGTTCTAGTTATGTAGGACACAACACTAGCTCAATTTATGCTAGTATTTAGTGGTTTCTAGACTAAAGCTCTTCATCGAAGGGTAGGGCCATCTTACCATTGTGGTAGATGTGTGGGGGACCGTAGTTAGTCTGTGGATGGTCGAAAAGCACTTGAGTGATGCTTCTCCTCCCAGTCGACAAGCCAAGATTTGATAGGGGATTTTTTCAATCAAATGTATTTCTAGTTGCCAATGGAGCTCAATTGAGCTATGTATGTAACTTGTAACTATTTCTTTGAAAGATGGAAAATGTATGTGTATTTGGATTATGAAATAATTTCTTTGGAAATATTGTACACTATTCATTGAAAGAAATAAGAAAGATATTTTGTTACTATCGTGTGTTCATTTTGTCTTGTATTGAAAGAAAAAAAAAATTACTATGTATTTAGCCTTTAGATTAAATTCTCTTGTGGTAAAACATAGGAAAATTATTGTGTAGAACAAGGAGAATGTTACAAATATAATGAAACTACAAAATTCACACTTTAACAATTACTCAATAAAGCCTAAGATCTATGCATAAAATCAAATGATAAACAATAATACCATAGCTAAGACCTTAAATTTCTCTATTGTTTCTTTGATAAATACTTGAATGCTTGATGCAGATTGCTCTTAGATTTTTAGCATATTGATGCTTGATAATGATAGCTTGATAGTTCTTGATAGTAAAAGTGCTAAGATTTGATCATGAGAGTGTTAGAGGGATTTTGACAATAAAAGTACTAGGGGTTTTGAATGAAATGAAAATTTCTTATTTATATGCTTCACTTTATACTTGATCAATGGTGGAGATTAATTTGAAAGATCAATGGATGAGAAAATTTGAGAGGTTAGGACCTATAATTTAAAATTGATGGAGGAAAAATTAGAATAAATAAATAAATTTATTTAATTCAAAATGGAAGTTGGAGAAATACATAAATATTAATTTATTTATTTTAGAAGAAAATATGTAATTTAAATAAATTATTTTTTATTTATTTGAAAGAGGATTGTTAGCTAATTAAATAATTTTTCAAAATTATTTAATCATAGAGGACCAAAGATAAATTGAATTTTAATTTTAATTAATTTTGGAGGGGAAAATATAAATGATGAATTACTTTATTTAATTAATGTAGATATGATAAAAAAGATTAAGATAATTAAATAATTAAAAATTATTTAATTATTATGGATGAAAAGAAGGAAATATTAAGTTAATTAAATAATTAAAAATTAGTAAATTAATTATAGATAGAAGAAATGATAAGGATAATGATGAAATGATAAGATGAAAATGCATTAGTCATTTTTAGGTGTCTACAGTTTTATTTTCCATCTTCTCTCTCTTTCTTTTTTTTCATGTTGTGTATGTGATGTGTTTATTTTTGTATCTGATGAACTTATTTCTAAGTTTTATGATTTTTCTAATGTATCTATTTTGTGGGATGTTAAATTTGTGTTTGTTTGTTTATTGTATAAGACTTTTATCTTCTGCTACATTTATTTTGTAGGTTTTTAATTTAAGGATATTTTCAAACCACTTGAAGAAGTTTGCACCCTCTAAAATATCCTTTGATATATGTTAATTTTTGGTATTATTGCATTTGATTTAGTGTGTATATTTAGTAAAGATCATACACCCACTATAGTGGTGGAAAAATATAACTTTAAAAATTGTATACTCTTATAATTTCACATATTTTATCCTCATTTTGGTGTGTTAATTTGTTTTGTCCAAATCTTTACATGTTAGCACTATTTTTTTGTAACATCCTAAATCCTTGTGTCATGCTTCGTTTGTTGAGCCTTTGATTGGTCTGAATTGTATGAACACTAGTACTACATGTGGATGTTTGTGTGATGCACTTGCATCCCATGACAATCCATGCCTCCAATGACCATTTTAAGAATTTTATTCTCTCCTAAGTTTAGTCCATGAAATTTTATCACCCTATGCATATTTTGAATGGATACCCTTTCTCTTGGCTCTTCTTTAACTTCATTTTTGAATGACTATACACATTGTCTCAATTGAAAGTTTGATACACACTGATAACACTCTCTCAAACTACCAAAAAACTACAACTATATCTTCTTTTTTTTTAAACTCTTACTAGTCTGCTTGCATGTGAAATCTCCCATTCAACCAACTACTTTCATGGAGATATGTCCAAGCATTTAATATAGGTCAAGATTATTCATATTCATTATTTAGAGGCGATTTTATTCTTATATACTTTCTCCAATCTCTTATTTTTGTTTAGTTTTTAAATTTTTTATTTTATATGTTAATAGCATTGGTATCTTGGACTATTTTTATTTTGTTATATGTTACACCTTGTTTAACATAACTCTATTCATTCCATTATCTAAAACTATCAAAACTAGGTTGCTATGGAGGCTAGCAAACCAAAACAAATATTTGACTAAGAAAATTCCCCAAACAACCAACAAAACATTTTATTCTCTTTATATTTTGTAGGTTTTTATTGAAGAAAAGTTGTTGTACTCAACTTATTTGGTGACAGCCTTTTCATCTATTCCACTCTTCATTTTTTTATTTCATTGCTTTAGTGTAATTACTATTTTTTTAGTTTATTATTTATATCTCTATCATTTTTCCCATATTGTCATGCTTTCTTTTCATATTTGTGCTGGAAATAACTTTTTGAACAACATTGTCTCCTTTTTCTTGTCTACATAAGACAAAAACACATCATGTTGTAGTTCTACAAAGAATTTTCATCCAAAGCAAATATTTTCAACATTTTACTCTAGGTTCTTTTGTTCCTATAATTTTCATTTCTGCACTTGAGTATGATTTTCATTTCTCAATATTTTGTATTTTTCACTAGTATATTGTCTTAAGTGTTTTAATTCACTTATAAATGTATATTTCTATTTAAACTAAATTACTTTTAAAAGGTTAAGTAGTGATTTTTTTGTAGTAGATTAGATTAATCTAAAACTTTAGCTATTTGACCTAAGTACATAGTGATTTTAGATCACTCTCAAAGAGAACCAATCTTTCTTTAGTAGAGTCAAATTACCTTCACTACAATTACCATAGCTCATTTACATATATTCTCTTGAATTTGTATGCTCTTATCATTTTTATGATATATTGTCCTCACATTTGGGTGTAAAATTGGGGGCAACTTACATTGTCCCCCATCATTCACTTCCAAGATGATATCCTCTATTTCACTTAGGGATAAAATATTAAATATGTGACCATTTTCATTTTTCTTTCCTCAAATATTTGTTGAAAGATGCAAGACAACTGAGAGGGGGGGTGGTGAATCAGTTGTCACCAAACACAAACTCAAATCTTCAAACACTTATCAATTTCTTATCCACTTAATTATGTTATTAAGTATGAACATGAAATGAAATAACAGAAAGCAATATCAACACAGGAAACACTAGATTTATGTGGAAAACCAAATGAGGGAAAAACTATGGGGAGGATTAACTCACAATATAAAGTAATAACAAAACCAAATACAAGAGGCTCACTACCCAGATACAAAGGCTCATTTCCTATAGAAAGGACTCATTGTCCAATAAGGAGGCTCACTGCCTACAAATACAAAAGACAATAGAAAAGATCCACCACAACCGGTTACACACATTCACAACCTTGATCAAAAGAATTGTAGACACCATTATCTCATTGCTTTTAGGAACCTAACACATTAAAGTACTACTGCCTCAATTTACTTTTGCACAACTCTACTTTTCAAACTTGTGGCATGCTTCATTCTTTTATTCACAACATCTCAACTTGTATTTATACCTTCTTCAACCTTAGAAACTTTCTCCAAGGTCGGCTACACACACTTCATTTCATAAATTCAAATTAGGTTGACAAATCAACATTCCCATAGTGGAAAGGAATGTGAGCGGACCAATACTTAACCAAGACCCAAAACAACGTCTCAGATAATTCATGCGCTTCCTCAATTAATTCTTAATCCTTCATATGAAGTGTAAACACCAGGTCGGCCAAACCTAATGAAAACAAAAATAAACTTTGAAGTACATGCTTCCTAACAAGAAGATAACATGTGGACAGCATAACTGGTCGATTCCACAAAAGGATATAAAAGTCATGGAAAATCCTAACCTGGGAATTGGACATTCCATCATGTGACTAACATCTTCTTATGGTCGTTCATTTACATTGTCAAACCAGGAAATGTATAATTGAAATGGAGCAACACTGTATGTGCACTAAGAACTAGTTTTAGTCACAATTTACCGAAAATAAATGCTTGGAAGGAATTCTACTTATGTTGCAGGAATGTAATGTAAAGTATTCTTAACTTAAGCATAACTTAATCAAAGCAGAAATCATGACAACTATTACTAAGAAACAAACTATGAACTGGCCTTATGCTGCAGAAAAAAACATAGGGATGGATTCCCGATGCTGCAGGAACAATATAAGACTAAGTTTGCGCTGAAACCTTCAAGAATGAAATCTAACTTATAACCAATAGAAGATAAATAACTAACTACAGATACTCACTAAGTGGGCCCCCTTAGCAAGCATCAACTAGTTTATGCAAGAATTGAACTCAAAACTTCATCAGCTTTTATTCATAAACTTGGAATCATATACATTGATTGTTCTTCTTGTAAGAAAACTAACACAAAACACCGTTTCTCATTATAATACTAACTTTAACACACTCTATTGCTCACTCACACAGGAGGAACACTTATTTATATTAGAAAAGCAACTAAATACCTAACTCTAACAAAGAAAGATGTGGACATAAATGCATCCTGAAACTGAGGAACATACTTCTCATAAATGAACGCATATCTTTTCAACACGATTCAAAGAGAATTTAGTATTCCACTCTTCCTAAATTAATGATCATTTAGATTTCCTCCCAACAACCCGGTCAGAGAGTCTTTTTTGGAACAAATTTCTTGATGTCGTGCTAGAAATGGACTTTACTATAGGGCCGAGATCTATTGCGCTTTGACTCATTCATGCTTCCTTCAACAACCTACGATGCACATGGCAAAAAAAGCAAAAGAAAGCACATGTGGCAAATAACATGATACACATTCATTAATCACATATTAAATCCATTTCATTATCCAAAAACCACATGCATTATATCAGTCATTCGGGAGGTCAAACAGGGCAATTAATACAAACGCATAGAGATGTTAAGCTACAGGAATATAGGAATGTGTTGCCACAGGATACTACCTGATTTTAGAGAAAAAGCCTTTAATCAAAGAGTTAAAACAACCATCAACAATAAGAGTAAGGGTATTAAAAATACATCATAATATTCAAATTATGAGCATATTTTGAGCTCATCAGTAACATGCTTCATGATGCACAAGAACACATCTCATATGCCTTCAAATACATCTGTAGCAAATGCAACAACCTTCATATACAAAACACATTCCATCAGTCCATTCGAACTAAATAGACATACATAGCAACTCTGAAACTTGTCTTTTGGAGCACCAAAGCATGAACACCTTTGCCAAAACATAGATAACACCTGTACAAGACATCTTCCAGATCTACAAGATCTGAAAAAACCAGCAAAAGACTACAAAGTAGAAACATTTCTCCTAGTCACAAACAAACAACTCTGCCAAACTAGTTCACACACTTGTGAACACAACTTTCACTCTCCATCAAACCAGAAGCTACAAATCAAGAGATATCACTAGTAGATTCCCATAAACAACACGTCATATCCACACAATCATAGGATCAACATAGAAGAAATGTGGAGCACAAATCGAAGCACATTTTGAACACACACAACTCTAACTTCTCTATTTATTAATTTTCTCAAAAGCACTTGGTAACCCATCATATCAGCACACATGCAACACTACAAAGATATCTTCATGTACTCACAACATCTCAACTATACATGCACAACCTGCAATATCTTGTACTCTGTTGACATCAATGACAACATTAATGACAACACCACCAAACTTACTCATACTTGCAACAATCCCCCCCTTTGTCATT